>PVJA010014569.1:15513-47265 GCA_004027025.1 Myocastor coypus | reverse complement strand
AAAAAAAAAAAAAAAAAAAAGTAATGTAGATTTAGAAAGGTTAATGTTAAATTGTTTGATCAATCTTATATACCTATATGTATTAATCTAAACTGATCTGATGATGAAAATATGTAATATGACCATTGTTAAATTTAAACAATAAAAAAATTGAAACAAAAAAAAACAACAAAAAAAAAAACAAAGTGAAAATGTAATATTTGCATTACTGTGCATAAGTAGCTTCAATAGATTTTCACTTATTGCTGGGCTGCCTGGAATTTTAACTTCTGCAATAAGCGAGGGACCACTCTATGCAAAATATTTTCATTCCTTCCTTTCCTCTCCTTCCCTCTCACTTCGTTTCGTCATCACCTTTCCTTTTTCTAAAGATCTGTCTCCTCATTTCATTTTTCCTTTTATTTTGTTCTTTTAAACATATTGTTGAAGTTAATTATCTTTCCTCTCAGTTGACTCTTCATTTAAGACTGAATGACACATTTATACTACTTGTTAATTCCCTTTGAATTCATTTTAATCTTCTCTTGTCTCTGAAGGAGTTTTTCATTTCCTTGAGTATACACTGTTAATGTTATTAAATTCTCTGTTTTGTTTTCTTTTCGAATTTTAATTTAAATCTTTATTGAATTTTGACTTAAATATCAGGAGAGAAAAATAAAATCTATCATAATTTTCACATTAGTCATACACCACTCTCACATTCATAAACTTTGAGACAGACTGGCTATGATAAATCACTTAAATTGCATGATAAAAGGAAAGAAAATCATATGAAAATATGATAAAGTAAGCATCTTTTCTAAAAGAAATGATATCTCTAAAGTTTAACTTTCATTGGTATCCTTGCACATAAACATTTCTTTTTTCTTTTTTCTTTTTTGTACTTTTTAGGGAAGGACCTACAGGGTGTTTAGGGTCTTATTACTAGATCGCACTTGTACTGATGCACCTATTTACAGCCTCCCAAATGCTGAGATTACAGGCATGTGCCACCATGCCCTGTTTTCAATTGCCTACTCAGTGTGCCCTGGGGGCAGGGCTGGTATGGCAGGCCCCAGAAACAAACCTCCCGCCTCTGTGCCTGCTTACATGTGCTTTAAGCTGATGAGCTACTTGGCCAGCCCACAAACTTCATATTTCTTTACAGACTTTTCCAAAATCTTTATAGAGAGATTACTACATTAATTTGGGTGATCTATTAGAAAAATACAAGCCAGTTTACATTTTTGTATTCTAATTTACATATTTACTTTTAATAATTATGAGGATATATTTATTTTTTATAAATTTTAAACTACATATAATTTGTTTTTCTAAATGGTTTTCTCTTTTTACTTTCAACCTACAGATTTGTTTTTGTGGGACCTCAACTTTTGCATGTCATTTTATTTTTTATCTTATATACAAACTGTAGTAAAACGGTAGAAATTCTTGGCCATTCCAAGCAATTTTCCAATTACTGGGTTGGATTTTAGTATATTTTAGGCTAAGATGTTTAACACATGAATTATGCTATCAATGGAGTTGATCTATTTATATCTAGTTTTGGATTCTGACAAGATATCAGATTACTCAGCTAACTGCTTCAGTAAGAAATGAAGTAAAATATCCTGTACTTTGTTTCCTTTATCACCATTATAAAAAAGAGAAACAGCTCTGCGAAATCTCTGTATGCTATCTTTTTATGGTTCCTGCTTACTTTTAAATACTTTATAAATCAGGACGGTGTTCTTTTAATTTTTTAATGTTTCTCTACACGCCCTCTAAAATTGAATGTGTACTATTTCCTCAGAAGTATAAAACACTCAACATAATTGTGCTAAATTTTCATTTTATACTACCTCATCTGACTTCCAGGATGAGTCTTTTTGCAGCAAATTTCAGTCAAGCATGTGGCACTAATAAAATTTTTCTTTCATCAGGATGATTTCTTTAGCAAAAGAAAGAAATCCTACTTCCATCCTACTGTGGAAGAAGGATGAGAAAATAAGGATGGGGTGCAGAGACAGCACCTGAGAAACAGGAGAGATCCTGTTTCAGGGTGCCCTGAGAGCTCACGTCTCCAAGGAAGTTGTACAGAGCAGAAACGAGATTGGCACAAATCTTGCTCTCACTCTTACTTTTCATTTTAGTGGGTAGCAGATGATGGCCCATCCCTAAGGGGATACTTTTTTATGAAGAAGTCTCAAAAGTATGGTGCTAAAGAGCTCAGGTGTCCATTCATCCTTCAGGAAAGCATGTAAATCTGGCCATGGCTTTCATCTTCTCCAGATATGCCTCCCCAGCCACAGATTTGAGGTGTCCTCATCTTCTGCACTGACTCTCTTGAGGGACTAGACCTATCTGACTGCCTATAATATTTCTACCAACTAAGCTGGCTATAATACCCCCTCCTGTGAAGTGGTGCCTCTAACTACCATGAAGCAGCAAGAGGCAAAGTCTATTCTGGCTACTTCTGACTGGAGGTGTTCACACTTGTGACTGGTAATCAGATACATCACAGACGATTTAAGTAAAGACCCTCAACAGACAGCATTCTTGTCTTGTGTAGGTGTACAGCTTTACTTCTGGAGGAAATAAGCCCAAAGAAACACTTACGTATGCATGGGTCAATTAATGAGATCAGCAAGCTCATTATGGATACAACCAACATGTTTCCATCTAAAAGAGCTAGGAATAGCCTCCTACAAAAAGGATACAGGAAAACTCCATGGAATTTTCTGAATCTAGTAAGGTATCAACTTGTCATTTAATGTCTTGAATAGTCACCAAGATATTATCAGAAGCATCAGGAATGTACACACAAAATTCAGCTTTTGGGCTGGAGAGATAGTTCAATAGAATAAATGCCTGCCTGGCAAGCTCAGGGTCCTGAGTTCAATCCCCAGCACTGCCAAACAAACAAACAATCAAACAAACCTCAGCTTTTATAATTTCATAAGCATCCCCTTGTGCTGCTGGTAGGATACCTAATGGCACCCAGTTATGAAGGACAGTTTGTGTCAGTAGTTTTACCTATTTACTTATGAAAGTGAGACTAATTGATACACCATTTAAGGCTCTTTGACTTTTGTTAGTCAAGGCCCTGATATGTTGTTGCATGACAACCTCTAGAGTGATGGAAAAGATAAACATAGAAGTGAAATGATCATTTCAGTGAAATAAGCATCTAGGCCATCAGTGTCACAGATGGAGTTAGTTTTCAGATTTATTGATACTTTTAACACTCCTGTCATGAAGCCATGCAAATCCCAGTGTATGTCTCCCTATCGATCTAAGGACACTGACTCCACAGAAATGGTGAGTGTCACTGGGGGTTTCCCACCTAATTCTAGGGAGACTAAACCTGTCTTTTGAAAACCAGTCTTCAACTGTAAAGTTATGGGGGGAGAAACATTTGCTCAGGAGTTATCATTCTGAAATGTTTAATAGAGTTAGACTAATGAAACTAGGACTGATTTCTCTGCTCCCAACATAAAGGGCCCTTTCTACTGTTGTCCAATAGCTGGAATTAACAACATAAAATCATCATTAGTGACTCACTTTCCTTTACTGAGTTATGAGCTCTAAAGATCTTTATTATTGTATTATATTTATGGATATCATTATCTTAAATAGTTGAGATATTTTCAAAATTCTACTCACCTCAGTTTAGTATCTTCAGTTCATTTCATAACTAACGAATAACATTCCTGGTCCCTATTCTGTTTTTTTTTTTTTTTCTTTTCTATTAAGAATTTCATACTTTTTCTTTAACCATATACTTAAAACAGTTACATTTTTGAAAACTATGTATGTCATTTTTCTCCTGCAATGTATGTTTTGAAACTTCACACTGTGTAATCCATATTTCTTCAGGAGCTCCATTTTTTGATACAAGTTGTGGATTCTGATCTATGTATCATTTATGCCTTTTCTTTTCTAAAATATTGATCAAAGTAAAGTTGAAATACCACATGGGTTCAAAAGTCTTTCAATCAATGAACACGACTTCAAACTTTGGTTTGACATTTATTATCACACAAATCAAAAAACTGGTTATGTTCTATAGGTGCAAAGAGCCTGCTCTCTTTTGTCTTGTGTTCTTGATTTCTACACTCTGCATTGTCTCAACTGTATCTTTCCAAGGCAAAGGCTGACATCGTGTTTGCAGTGGTTGTACAATATACATAGAAGAAAAAAGTACTTCTGTATTTCATTTTTTCTGTATTTTATGCATAAATTTCTCTTTATACCACTGAAACATGAAAGTAGTCCTATAAAAGAATTTTAAAGAATGAATTACATTATTTAACATACTGCTCACACTTGAAATGCTTTAATTAATTTTACAACGCTATAGTTCTTGAATTCTTACCAACTCTTGTCAGTATATCAAGTACTATGTCTTATTATTTTAACCTCTGAAATATAATGCATCACTAAATTCCTTCAAAAGAAACAGAATCAGTGCTGCCAGGAGCACGCTTTGGTCCTGATCATACTCAAATCTTTCTAGTAATGAGATGGTACTGTTTTCTTAGGAAAAGAATAATAGTTCTAGTCCATCAAATGCTATTTCTCAGTAACTGGCAGGCTGCTGCTGAATATGTGAATGGAGGCAGATAAATGAGAGGATGTGACTCACTTCAGATGATGCTTCTCCCTTTGATAGTCATAATTTATTCTCTGCAAGGTGCTCATTTATTTCATATTCTTAATTTCTTAGAATTTCATGACTTTTTCTTCTTCCTCTGCTATTATTTCTTCACTTTTCAACTCTGTACCTTTAAAAATATAGAATAGTATAAATGGCTTAAAAAAATCATGTATTACAGTTATTCAAATGCAGAAGGCTATCTATGCGAACAGCCCTAACATGGAAGACACTGGAAGGACCCTGACGCCTGTAGATTTTTGCATAAAGTTGGTTCCTGCATCCCAGTTGCCAGCAGCCCAGCCAAATGTCTCCTGCATAAATTCATTCCCGGCTAGAGGAAAACCCATAAGCAACTGTGCCTTCTCTGATAGTCAAATTCTTAGTCTTGTAAGCCCCGAGGGGCCAAATTTCTATAACTACCTCACTTCCCTTCCCAAGTATGAAACCAAAGCAGAATACTAGCCCTAGATACAAAGAAAGCAGTTCAAATGTGTGATCATTTGTTTTGACATTTGCTTCAAGAATTAACTTCTTTCATGCAGTCTGAGGTTGAAATAGAGGCCTGTGTGCCTTTAACTGGTCCAAAGCCTGTAAAACTGATCATTACAGAGTTTGAAGAAGGTGACATACTGAGAATGAGGTATTCCGGAAAAGAAAATTCTTAAGAATTTCTTGGTGCAATCTTTCTTCCAGGTCTTCTTCATTAGGAGAGCATGGATAAGATGAGAGAAAAGCATACAACATATGGTTCTTTGAAAATTCAAGGAATAGAAGATATATGAACACCTTTTTATTGAGTGGTTAGCAATCACACTTTTCATTCCGCCCCAAGGCCCTCAGAGAAATCAGGGTTTGTGTGCATGAAGTGATGTTGTCCTCTAGGAAAAGCGGTATCATGTGCTTTCTTAAAAGAAAATAAGGAAGAGCAGGGCGTGGTGGCTCACGCCTGTAATCCCAGCACTCGGGAGGCTGAGGCAGGAGGATTGGTGCGAGTTCAAGGCCAGCCTCAACTGCATAGAGAGACCCTGTCTCAAAAAGACAAATAAATAAATAAATAAATAAATAAAATAAAAATAAAAAATAAAAAATAAGGAAGACTTTTACACAGGTAAATTTATCTTGACCAAGGTATGAAGAAGAGAAATATTGCTGGAATCACCCTGTGGGTTATTTAGAATCCAGTACAAGTATAAACTTTTTGGTTCTTTTGATTTTTTTTTTTTTTTTCATTTTATGTATTTAGTACAGGTCTCATTACACAGCTCAGGCTTCTTAAGATTCTCCTTTTTCCAGCCTCCCCTGTGCTGGGATTACTGGCATGCGCCACCATGCGCTGACTGGATCCCAGACTCAGTGCACCCTGGGGTCGGGACCGGCACAGCATGAGAGACTGGGGATGGAACTCCCAGTCCCTTTGCTTGCCAAATATTTTACTTTTAAAATCATTATTCATACAACACTATACTTTTGTTCCACTTGATAACATATTTGAAATGTTAGTGTGAATTAGTTGTACTCTTGTAGTTGTTAAAGAATCTTAGTCTATTTATTTAGAGGAATCCATATTGTACTTGTAGAATTATGGTAATATCAGGCATGTGCAAGATGATACAGAATGTACTGCTAAGATGTGGACATTTTAAACAAAATCTGACAAGATAATAAAATTAATTCTAAAAGAACCAAGTGACTAAATTCCTAAATGGAATATGAATACATAAACTTTTAAAAATTATTTTTAAAAGACTATCCCTTCTTCAGGAACCATGCTAAGCATTTTTTGAATTCTCGGTGATCAATTTTATTATCTGAATGATGAACATATGTTTGTATCATAATCCATTATTACACCTACATCATGCAGGGATAATTACTTGTTTTGAAAGTAATAACACATTTTAAATCCATAAGAATCAATCTCCTGTATTGGGGATGGATAATATAGATGAATTAAAGTAAATGCTCTTTCCTATTATCAAATCATATTACATTTTGCAGGATATACAAGCACATGCTTATTTTTTGTTTTGTTTTGTCCTCTATAATGCTTTCTGAAGTAGAGCATGCGTTCTACTCATCATCCAAACTTTCAAGTATTTTCCTACCTTTGAGTCTCATGCTTCTATTAATATTGTGTTCAGCATTATACTTTATGTCATGTATAGGTCATATGAGGAGAAAATGCCTCTTAGAATTTAAGGTTTCAACAGAGAATGAATAAATGTCATTTGAGAATTCAGAATATTTTTATTTACATGGAAGATAATAGCTAAATTTAAAATATATTAACTGTCCAGGTTATTTTTCTCTTGTTGCTCAGGCAAAATACTCAACACCACAGTTTGTGGAGGCTTCAGCCCATACTCTGCGGGCTGCGAGGCAGAGTGGCACATGGCAGAGAGCAGCAGTTCGTGGTGGCTGAACACAGCAAAACAACAAAAACAAAATGGGAGTAGCAGGGGCAGAAAGCAGGCCTCATTCCCCGCCTTACACTGCATTCAGGCTATCTGCTCCAGGGCACGATCCCAGCATCACTCACACCCATAGTCTCATTGTATCATGAATCAGTTGCAAATTCCAGAAGCTCACTTCATGACTGCATGAAGCATTGGGGATCATATGGACAAAAACCATAGCATTAGCTATATTGTATAAAAATCGCAACATAATCAAAATAGTGTCTTCACAAATAAAGAGACTTCACAAAGAGCTGACAGAAGTTGCTGATTAAAAGTATCAATTATAAAAGGAGAAAAGTAAAGGTGTAAGAGATGAAACATGAAGTATAACAAAGAATATAAATATATATGTATGGTCTTTAACCATATATATATATGTATATATATATATATATACATATATATATGTATATATATATATATACATATATACATATATATATATGGTTAAAAGGTTCCTAATAAAATTAGAAATAAGTTCATATATAATACATAAGCTTTATAATACTTATTTGCATATAGTTAGTGATCTAAAACAGAACACTAAAATTTCTATAATTTCATATATTTTATCTTACTTTACTAATCAACTTTAAAGTTATATACCTGAGGATATCAAAAGGTAATTGGAGTAAAACTAGCTTTATAACTATGTAACTGATAATTTTTGTGTGTGTATTACACTTGCCCTAAGCTGTAAGAGAGGATTCTACAGCCTAATGCACCACCTAAGCAAAGTTAGAGGAGACAATAAACACAGAGCAAACAGTAGAGAATTAAACGTAAGAGAAGAAGGCAGTTTTTACATACCTGCATATTGCATTCATGAGATGACTGAACGATGGAGAACTAAGCAATGGAAGAAAATAGGGATCTGCCAACAACTGATTAAAAAACAGACTGCCGATATCACAAATAAAACAATGAATGAATTTTGAGCAAAAAATGCCACTAAAACATTAATGACAAGAACTATGCACTCATTTGAATACTCATAAATAACGTAATTTTAGATATGGATGAAGTTTTCAAAACTACAGGGTCCTAAATCTTCATCACTGTGAGCCAGTCTGTGTAATTCTGTAATGACCAATAGCACTTAATTAGTGATTAAGAGCTCCTAAAAGAGTTATATAAATTTAGATCATTGTAATGTATAACTGCCATATTTTCAAGGAAGAATTAAAACCAGTTTTGTCTACTAGAAACACATAGGAACTAGGAATATTCCTCATTTATGATAATGATATATCCCTGCTGACCAAAAGTATGAAATATAAAAGGACAAAAATAATTAACAAAAATAGTTAAAAAATAAGGAATTAAAAACTAAAATATCACGTGTAATTAAATGCCAAAACCATAAGAATATGTAGCTTTTATTCAAGCAAAGAATAAAAATAATTACATATCAAGAACAAAATAGAGGCTAGGTGTGACACGCTGTATGTGTGAGTGAGATAAAAGCCAGCCTGAACTACGTAGTGATACTTCATCTCAAAATAATAAGACACCTCAAATCAGAAACAAAAACTTCAATTATTCCAGATAAATTTTTCTAGATATATAAAGAAACTATAACATTTATAAACAACCAATTGACCTGGTCTAATATTTCAATGAGCCAAGAAGGAAAATTTTATGGTACAGAAAATCATTTGGCAGGGTCCAATACACATTCAAAATACATCTTAATACAGGAACAACAAGTGCAAATTTTCTAATTTGGCGGGGGAAGGGCCTACAGGTATTCAGGATCTCACTACTAGATCAGACTCATAGTGATCCACCTGTTTACGACCTCCCAAGAGCTGGGATTACAGATGTGTGCCACCACACTCAGCGTCAAGTGCTGTCTCAGCAGGTCCTGGGGGGAGGGGACAGTATAGCAGGCCAGGTGATCCAACCATAGACCCCTGCGCCTGCTCATAGACTCTTTAATCTCCTGAGCTGTTTAGATCATTGTAATGTATAACTGCCATATTTTCAAGGAAGAATTAAAACCAGTTTTGTCTACTAGAAACACATAGGAACTAGGAATATTCCTCATTTATGATAATGATATATCCCTGCTGACCAAAAGTATGAAATATAAAAGGACAAAAATTTTCTTAAGGTCTTAGATAGTATATACAAAAACCCTATAACCAAGACACCATTGATTTGTAAAGTATTTAATGTTTTGCTACTGATTTAAGGAACATATAAAGACATATGCTGTTACTGTTACTGTACATAATAAACAGAATTTCTTTTTTTTTTTTTTTTTTTTTTTTTTTTTTGCGGGACTGGGGTTCAGACTCATGACCTTGCTCTTGCCAGGCAGGCACTTGTGCCATGGAGCTATCTTCGCAGCCCCTCAGAATTTCTTATGAAAGTAATTGGAACAAGAAAACAAATGAAACATATAAAATTAAAACCTAATCATTAAGTACTATAAATATATACTAATAAAAAGTGAAAAATAAGGAAACAAAAATTTACATGGTTTATAAAATTATTTATAAATAATTTTAAAGTATGCACAAAATAATTCCTAGGTATATATGAATTAAAGAAATTTGAAGAATATAACTTTAAACTAATTTTGGATATGAAGATCAATCATAAGAGGCGATTATGAGTTAGTCTATTCTTATGATGGTCTCAAAATGTCACAGTAATAGAGATTTTCAGGGTTTCACCAGTGGTATGGAGTTGGGTGAAAAAGCTGAAACATTTGTAAACTACAGCAAGAAGAATTCTTCCTATAAAGAGTTTTCTGCATCTTGCCTACTTGCCTACGGTGGAAGTCAGGAAAACTCAGAGCCATGATAAAATACCTAACATGTATACAGCACCCATATTCACACACACCAAGATATCCTGGAGAGTGTGATGGACTGTAGCAACATGAATTCCCTGCAAATTTAGGGGATACATAGTTTAAACTTCATTATTTTTACAACTACATGTGAATAAAGAATTCCATTAAGAAGAAAGATAAGGAAGAGTTTAAACAAAAATTCCTCTGAAGAGCTGCTGAGATGAAGAAAGAAATTTAACTCTTCTTTCATCATTTTTAACCTGGGACACATTTCCCTTCAAATAGTGAAGGGTAAAGGTAAATAACATGAGTTGAAAACAAGGTGATTAATATAAGTTATTTGTCTGAACTAACATGATTTTAATAATTCCTGTAACTACGTAACATAAAAAATGTAAAAGGTCAATAAAGAAGCAGAAAAAGATGGAATTAAAACATAAGGATCGACGATATATAGTGCGCCTAAGGAGAGTCACCTAGAGAGAAAACATTTTCTCACGTTTTCACAGAAAGCCTACTGGTCAAGCAGTGACCATAACTCATCCAGAGGGTTGACATTGACAAAAGCTCTACAAAATGCTGTGCATGATTTCAAGGTAAATCCTGAGGGAATTTGACTAAACTTGTCAGATACAAAAATTACATGTTTTGTTATGTAGGTCTTGCTTCAACTTGGCCTTAACCATCCAGTAGAAATGTTTAACCATGAAAAATAAAAAGTAAGGCGAGATTAATATGCTGAGCTGTAAAAGGCTCAAGTTGACAGCTCCTGAAATTGCCACTTTTGTTGATAACCTCCTACTATTATTGAATATTGCACTATACATACAACTGCTTTCTCTTAGCTCAATAAGAAGAAATATTTGTACCAGTGCTGTTTAGAAAAGTTATCATGTGTGTATCTTGTACTCTGAACAACTACTGTGGAGGCAACAATATGCATTGCATTAACTATTGTGACTGTCTTACAAATGTGTTTTGAAACTCTCTCGTTATTTCTTATAAAATGTCATAAAATTGTTTAAAAAAAAAACCATAGAAAATTGTGGGCCAGCAAGTATTGTTTCTCTGTTTAACCCCAGAATGTAAAAATGTAACAATCTTATATTCTGAGTTACTCTACCACTGAGTTCTCTGTTTTATAAAAATATCAATGTTTTAAATTATTACAAGTAACATTTATTTGAAAATGGGAAAGAGAAAAATTAAGTAGTACATTATTCATTATGAACCATCACCACGGTAATAATAGCTACAGTTTCAGGGACTTCAACCACACAATTTATATTCTCATAATCACTGGATGAGGAAAAGACCTCATGCTAATGTTGAGGCCGCAGGAAGCATATGTTCCTTTTACAGGCTCTAGGAAAGATCTCTGTCTTGCTTTGTCCAGCAGCTCATCAAGGCTGCCTGCTGCCTTACGCTAATGCCTTTCCTCCCACAATGGCACAACTCATGCTCTGCTTTGATTTTCTTGCCTCCTTCTCTGACTTTAACCCCTTCCTTCTCTGCTGAAAGGAACTTTGTGATTACAGGAAGCCCAGAAAGACAAAATGACCAGAACATCCTTTCTGATGCAAGTTCCTTAGCCTAATTTTTCTAGACAGTCTTTCTTCTGTGATATAAAGTAATATGGTCATAGGCTTCTTTGAGTAGAAGATGAACAACGTTGAGGATCATGTTTCTGTCCACTTCATGCAGGAACTAACAATCATCTTCACATTTTAATATATAAACTGAAGATGACCACCAAGTGGTCACTGAGTGGAGACTAGGTAGTAGGTAATGCCAGAGGCACAGTTCCAGAATTCTACAAGAATTTGGCAATAAAAGTATATTTTACAGTCTATATAAATGTGTAGTGATGGGAAAGCTTTAGGCCTAAAATAAGAATGAAAGCTATGACAATTTTTTCTCCTTATAAAATAGCATGTTGACAAAGACTTTGCATATACTGGATAATCAGCTGGAATTTTTTTATGTGAAGATATTCATTTATCTTACTTTTCTCATAACTAAGACAAAGTACACATTGCTTGAAATTAAAGGGGCGAAGGTTTATTAACTCTGTTTGTAGAGGTTCTTTTTTTTTGTGTGTGTGTGTGTTTTTGAGACAGGGTCTCACTATGCAGTTGAGGCTGGCCTTGAGCTCACTTCTGTAGCCCAGGCTGGTCTTGAACTCACAGCGATCCTCCTGCCCCAGCCTCCCGAGTGCTGGGATTACAGGCGTGCGCCACCACATGTAGAGGTTCTTAGTCCATATCTGGCTTCACTCCAAGATGGGACAGCTTCACAAAGGAGTGCAATTCAGGGTGGGAAGAAGACAGCAAAAGAAAGATGGTTGGAGAGAGAAAGAGATAGAGACCGAGGGAGAAAGAGACAGAGAGAGACACCGAGACAGAGAGAGAAAGAGACAGAGAGACACAAAGAGACAGAGGGAGACATACAGACAGACAGAGACAGAGAGATCTCTTTCTGTCCCTCATATTGTATGTTGTATGCAGGCTACATGCCCTATGGTTGAAGCAGCACTATGATCTATAACTCTATCACTGGACCATGACTCAATCCCAAACTCTGCCAGCCCAGCCCCACAACTGTGTAAGGCTTTTGGGTACATCTAGACACAAACCATAGTGCTGTTGATTGTTGTGATTTAAGAAAATAAAGTATAGGACCTGCCAGATAGGTCAGTGGATTAACATACTTGCTTAGGCAGCCACAGGATCCTGGGGTTTTATCTCCAGCGTGTCATGTGGGGCCCACCCCCAGGATGTGCTGAGATGGAGATTGGGACTTGGCATGGTGGCAACCTCCTATAATCCCAGCGCTTTGGAGGGAAAAACAGAAAGGACCACTACAAGTTCAAACTGTGTAGTGAGATCCTGTAGACCATATACTAAATACATGAAAAAGAAGATAAAGTATAAAACTGCATAATATGGTATAAATAACTATACTCCAGCTATTTTAATATTCTTCCATTATAGTTTGCACAAGATAATTTCTCATTTTGAGTGCAATATGGTGTTGCATGTTTAATAATTGACTAATAAAATATTTTCAATGTCAATGATGAGTGTGGTAGTTGAAAGCATTAAAATTCAATTTTAAATAAATGATTCATAAATACAGTGATAATTACTGAATTTTATCCCTCCCCAGCAGAAGATAAACCTGCCTCTTTTGAAATACAAATTATTCTACAATACTGCACATCAAGTTGTGAGACACAGCTGCAGTTGTGAGTACTCCTCTGGTCAAGTGGCTAAAAATTAACGATTTATAAAATATGTGCCTGGCTCCTTCATTTCATCTGTAATTTACAATGTGGATGCAAAAAGAAAAAGAAATATCTTCAGTGTGCAAACTGCAGTGGTTCACAAGGTACTTTGCATGAAGGGAGGCTTTTTACATATGTAAACTATATCTGCTTGTAATGTTTATGTACTACAAATTATTTGCCATTCATTCAAGCTGCTTAGCTTTATACTAAAATGTTGCAAAATGTTTGGTTGGTGACATTTATACTAGTTTGAGCTTCTGTTTATAATATTGTTTGAAGTCAAAAACTTTCTCCAAGGGAATGGGATTTTAATCCACATGTTCAAAAGATATTTTAATGGTTTGTTATGTTCTGAATACTGATTAGAAGTAAGGATTGTACAGAGATTTGTACTATTTCAATGTTCTAAAACACAGAGTTAAAGTCATATAATTTTATAAAGTAAAAATCACTTTTTAAGGAAAATACCTGAGCATAAAAATCTTGAACTGATTTACAGGTTTTCAAGTAGACAGATAACTATTCAAGTTATTCTTCTCGATCTATTTTTTGCTCCCATTTACTCTTCTAAGATAGTAATGCAATCAATTTTTTTTTTTTTGTCCTTTTGAGACAGGGTCTGTCTATGCAATTGAGGCTGGCCTTGAGCTCACTTTTGTAGCCCAGGCTGGTCTCAAACTCACACCAATCTTCTTGCCTCAGCCTCCCGAGTGCTGGGTTTACAGGCGTGAACCACCACACCCGGCTCAATTATTAAATATTTTTCACTAAGATTCTAGTTGTGAAAGATGAATAAACTTAAAAATTTCCAATAAAACCTGTGAGAATCATACTTAAGCCAAGGAATAATTTTTTTCTGGGCAATATGTAGTGGTTTATCAAATACACTTTTTCCATGAACACTGAAAGTTATGAAGTTAAGTAATTAATACAAGATAATGATTATGATAACTGCACATTACAAATTTTCCAATAAAAAGGAAGTGATTGTACATCTCGTAGTCATTTGAGCAGGTGACACCGTGTGATACACACACATGGAAGTCCTAGGCTACCAGAGTGAGGCAAGGGAATGCAAGAGCAGGAATGACTCTCCAGGAGCTCAGCCACACAGGCAGGAAAGATGCCAGGGAAGAGCAGGCCAGCTGCTGAGAGGGAGGCTGCGCGTTCGAAAAGACCGTGGCTGCCAGGCGTGGTGGCGCATGCCTGTTAATCCCAGCACTAGGGAGGCTGAGGCAGGAGGATTGATGAGAGTTCCAGACCAGCCTGAGCTACAAAAGTGAGTTCAAGGCCAGCCTGAACTGCATAGTGAGACCCTGTCTCAAAAAGACAAAAAAAAAAAAAAAAAAAAAAAAAAAAAAAAAAAAAAAAAAAAAAAGACCATGGCAGCGCTACCCATATCTACTTTGACTCACTAAACATTGAACATTTAATTCATGACAGTATTTTTAGTTTTCTTGAAGGAATTGCCTATTATAAGCTTGACCTTTCTGTGAAAGGAGCATTTCACACAACTAGAAAGGACTGTCTAAATATGACAGAAAAGAGAAACCCTTTTTCTGTGGTCTGATAACTAAAGGGCTACCTGATAGATCAGGTGCAGAAATTGGCCCTTCTTTGCCCCTTCCCCACGTTCTCTCCTTCCTTCCAGCCCCCTTCCTTCCTCCCAGCTCCGTCCTTCCACAACTTTTTCTTCCCTTGCCTCTTTGTACCTTCTTTGTCCTCTTCACCTCCCTCCCTCTCTGCCCCCTCAGGTCTTCTGGCTTTCTCCCTCCTCCCTCTCCCTTGTATATTAGCTTCAGCTAAAAACTAAAGTGAAAAACTCAACAGTGAGTTTGAGAAAGAACACAAGAAGGACAAGAGGAAAAGTTTCAAAGAGAATGATTCACAACACAGGACAAGTCACCCTCTGCGTTCTCCCCAGATTTCAGCTTCTATCATTTTCCACAATGAAATTGAGGGAAAAACAGAAGAAAAATGTGGACAGTAAGTGATTCTGAAATATTTCCCTGATCTAGTAATCAAATTATCAGAGACCTCATTATTAAAACACGTTGGCAATTACAGATAACTTAAAATTTAGACAAACATGTTAGTTCCAAAAAGATATCATGTCTTCATCTTGTTCTCTGAATACAATATGTAATGTATTAATTATTGTAATTGTCGTACTAACCAGTTTTGAAATAGTTTCATTGTTATTTTATCTTTCTCTCAATTAAAATGAATAAAAATTAAATATTTTTTAAAAAAAACATTTTAGTTCCATGTTGTGCTTTGCTAAATTTGAGATAAAAGCCTGATTAATGTGTAATTTATATGGGAAACTTTAATTTAAAAAAGCTATGTAGTATATGAAATGGGAATATTTCAAAACTGCTTTATGACTAAGGATCAGTGGTAATGTGGCCTTACATAATTATTTAAAATATTCAGGGACTGGAGAGATATCAGTGGTCTAAGTGCCTGCCTGGCAAGCACAAAGAGCAGAGTTCAATCCCAGGTACCACATACCATGCTGGCCCCAGAACCCCAGGAGTTCTGTGCTGGGCACAGAAACCAGGCATAGTGGAGCATGCCTGTAAACCTAGCACTGTGGGGTGCTGGTCAAAGAGCTCAGTGGATTAAAGCTCCTACAAGCAGGAGCAGGGGCTGGGGTCTCCATCCCTTTGCTCGCAGTGCTGGCCCCACACATTGGAAATTGATATGGCGTGTGATGGTGTGTGTCTATAATCCCAGCTCTTGGGAGGCTGTAAACAGGTGAATCACTACGAGTCTGATCTAGTAGTGAGAACTTGAACACCCTGTAGACCCTTCAAAAAAACAAAAAAGAAAAAAAAAAGGTATAATCCCAGTGCTGGGGAGGCTAAGACAGAAGGCTCACTATGAGTCTGCACTGTGGGTAGCAAAACCCTCTACCAGGTAAATAAATATTCACGTGAGAACAATGCTTGGTGGACCATGACTGCTATCCGAGCATTTTCATGGAGGAGCTCTTTCAGGGTCAGGATTCACTACATAGTGAGACCCTACCTCAATAAATGCATACATAACTAAATAAGTAAATAAATATTCTTGTATAAGTTATGCTTCTTCTTCAACTGTTAGTTTAGAATCATGATCAGAACATGCTTTTTTAGCTATATCCTGAAAATTGTAGTGAAAGGTCATGTAGATAAGGTATATTTAGTTTTCTATTAAGCTTATCAGCACATTTTAAACATACATAACAATCATATTCATCAAAGGGAATTTGTACTCATACATGACAATTTTTGATTGCTTATTTTTCCCCCAGTCTCCTCTCCACCCTTCCACCCTATTCTTCTCCCTATTTACAAGGCTTTGTTTCTATTTTATCCTTTTTTTATCCTGTCAGCCTCACAGGTTGTTTGAGGGTGTTGAAGAAGTATGCAGTACATCATCCTTCTTGGACTCCTTTGCAGGGGAGTCCATGCCGTCACCCTGATGCACACAGAGGCTTCCTTACAGGACTGTGATCACGGAAAGAGCAAACTTATGTTTTCTGGGGTTTTTTTTTTCTATTTTGAGGGAGAAGAATAAGGATAAAATAGAAACAAAGCCTTGTAAATAGGAGAAGAACAGGGGTGGAAGGGTGGAGAGGGGATGGGGGGAAATGAGGGATCAAAAATTGTCATGTATGAGTGCAAATTCCCTTTTTTATTGTACACTTGTGATACATAATGATACATAATTGTTTGCATACATCGTGGTGAGTTCAGACATGTCTCTAACACATCTTAGTTCTTTTGTTATTCCCCTCCTTCTCCTGTTCCCTCCACCTATCACTGAATCCCTTTGTCTTTTGCAAATTATAGTTTTTCTTTGCAAATCAGTACAAAGTTTGAGTTCTCCAGTAATTCTAATGGTCTATTCAGTAGAGCAGCACTGGTTGACAAGATAATGGATGTACAAGTAATATATATTTGTTGTCCATGAGTGCAGTAGCTTTGTTTTGAAGACAACTATTATGGGACTTCTGAAATTATGTTGAACAATAAGATTATTGTTAGTGTATATGCATTACTATAAAAATGAATACTTTCAACAAAATCTGGTTCATGTTCTTTTGTTCATTTGTAATTGGAATGCATTATTTTGTTTTTATGTTTTATAATTGACTATAAAACTACTCCACAAGTTTAGATCCAGTTTTCATAATGGCATTCTATGAATTCAAAGAACTCTTGACATCTCTGATAAAAAATATATTGAGGGAATTAGAAAAGAAAAATACTAAAATGTTATCACTGCAGGGAAAAGGAGTTTTAAAATCTAAGCATGTCATCAATTGTATCAAAGGATATATATGAGATATATGTTACATATAACTACTTCTAAAGATTTTATGTATTTACTGTGGTATGTTGGTACATTATCTTAAGTATTACATGATATCATTTTAGAAAGTTTACATATTTTGATATTTTCTTCTACCTTGCCAAATTGCTATTTTAAATGTGAATAAT
This sequence comes from Myocastor coypus, assembly GCA_004027025.1. Taxonomy (NCBI): domain Eukaryota; kingdom Metazoa; phylum Chordata; class Mammalia; order Rodentia; family Myocastoridae; genus Myocastor; species Myocastor coypus. The sequence goes on along the minus strand of PVJA010014569.1, from coordinate 29,582 downwards.
ACTTTTCTTAAAACACTTTTTAAATTAGTGGATAGTGAAATTCAAAAAGCCTTAACAGAAGAAAATAGAGCTAGTGATTATTCGAAAGACAAGACCTTGTAACTTGCTAGGGAATAGAATGTTCATTTGATACTAGGTGTTATACACTCTCATTTATCCATGGTTTCTGAGTTTGTTCCCTGATTACCTGTATCAAAACTGAAAAGATTTTTGAATTTAATAACAAACATTTGAAAACAGGTAAAGGAACTTTTCAAAGTGAACAAAATATTGAGGGCAGTGAGTTAGTTCAGAGGACTAAGCACCCGCTTAGGGGAAGCATGAGGATCCCTGTCTGATCACCCACTGCACACGCCATGCCAGCCTGCCCTGGGGGCTTGTTGAAAGGGCTACTGAGCATGGGTGTGGTGACACACACCTGTAACCCCATAGCTGGAAAGGCTGGAAAATGGAGGATCACCATGAGTCCAGGCTTCAAAATGAGACCCTGTGCCAAGTACAGAAAATTTTACAAAATGAAAACAAAATACTTTCATGGAAATATGATTTCCAGGAATTCTGTGATAGTCCAACATTGACATTAGCATGCCTCTTACACTTACAAAGCTTATAGCATAAATATTAATGATAATTTAAAATCTAATATCCTAAACAAGCTGAGTATCCTTTCATTTATGTGTATAATTAAGAATTGCTGTTCATTGCTGAGTATGCACAACCTCATTCAAAATAGCAGTGTGTGGCATGAATTTTATTACATGCATGAAGAAACAAATATTTTTTAATTGTAGAAATTTTTGCTGACAAAAGATAAGGCATAAATACATTACATATAAGCATGCATTTGTTCATGCAACTCTGTAAGACACTATTATAAATTAAAGTGTCAAGACATATGATAAAATATCGTGTTTCTCCCAAGTAGGCATATATAGATCACATCTATAGGAAAATACTCCTCCTGAATTCTGTCATTATAATTTATATATTATTATATAGACCAACTTATACCTTTTCTTGTGCTCATTTAACTCCAAAGAATTTGTCCATTATATAATGAATTAGTCACTTATAAGGGACCTCTTAATTGCTTCAGCTTTAATGACCATATTTTAAAGAGTAAAATAGACTTACTGTAAGTAATATCCTCAGAGATAATGTATAAATATGGTATTTCCCAGAACTGTGATACCACACCACCTATAAACACAAGAAAAGAAACACATTTTCTTGAATTCAGAGTTTAGAGCTCCCTGTGGATACTTTTAAGCCACAGACGAACACTGATAGCTAATTTTGACAGACTCTATTGCAAATCTATAATTCCTATCAAGTATGATAGAAAGTTTTGTATATTCTTATGCATATGTTAAACAATAGATGAACAATCTGACCTGATTTTTATTTCCAGAATAGTGCTGGCAAACATAGACAATAAATCTCATAGAGAAATCTTATCATAAAATAATGTATCATACTATATATTATTAGTATATTTACTTATCAATAGGCATGTAACAACTGAAAACTAATTTTGTCTCTAGGTTGAAGAGAGAAAAGGGTCTGAATATAGGGCTATCATTGAGTAGATATTAAGATTTCTATATTTATTCTTCTTTTGTCTTTTATGAGACAGGGTCTTTTTTTTTTTTTTTCTTGTTTCAGAACTTTTGTTTATTTTTATGGCTGGCTCAGCCGGCCCTGAGGGCAGGGCTGGCGCACCATGTGGTGCCGGGGATTGAACCGCGGTCCCTGCAGCTGCCCCAGCTTTCCTAAGCAGGCGCTTTAGACCACTGAGCAATCCTGCCAGACCCCAGAGACAGGGTCTTACTAAACCCTGCAGGCTGGCGTTGAACTCAGTCATAATGTTCTTGTTGCTTCAGCTTCGCAAGTGCTAGAATTATAGAAATGCAAACCATGCTCGGCCTATTATCTTCATTTAGAGATAATACTGCCCTTTATCACAGCTGTGTCTTTGGAGCAAATTTGTGTTATTTCTGCTGCCATTTTCCTCTGTTCTAGAAGACATCAATGTTCTCTGAAATTCTGTTCTAATAATTTACTGTTTATGATGACTATATCTGTTTTTGAAATGTCACTTTAGTAATCTGTTTATATCTATAAATGTCAACCAGCTAAATATCATGAATTTTTGTACACTATATAACACTTTTGTATTAAGAGTGTGTAGTGTTTATTGATGAACCATATGAAATGCCATTTCCACAATATACTGTTCCAGTTCCTGAGTGATCTATTGATGCTCTGCTATTTTAAATATGCCATGCTATTGTTTAATTCTGTTGGAAATGGGCTATAAAGCAGATGGCTGAAACATATCACTACATATTCTTAAGTTTACTGAGCTGGCTCTTATTTTAGTCTACGGGTAAAATATGTGTAAAAGTTCTCATTTGTCAAGCTTCCCATTGCAGAGACACAACACCTAACACTGATGAATTAAAGGGGGAGAAGTATATGGTAGCTCATATTATCAGAAGGTTGAGAAAATGGTCAGCAGGATCCAAAGCAGGAAGTTCATAGAATGGTGTGCAAAGTTGCTCAGTTCTTATTCAGTGGAATTAGAGAAAGGGAACAGAGTCAGGGAATAGGCTAGAGGTCATAGGTGTTGCCCAAGAGAATGCATCCAATACCCACTCAGAAACCAACAAGAATACATTTTGACTAATCTGCTACACATTTATTAACCCAATGAAATTGACATGTCAGGATTAATGGTAGAAATCAAAGCCTTTAAAAATCCACACCAAAAATACATTTCCTTAAACACACTCTACAAATAGGCAACAGCCCATTCATGATTCTGTCTAACCTAATGCAATAACCCTGCATAAATGTGAAATGTGTTAAGTCAATTCCCAAAGCCTCTATGCCCCCAACATTTTCAAAAGCCCTAGTTCAAGTTTCAATTGTGACTCAAGACAGACTGCTATCTTTAAATCTCTGTTAAGTTTTATAAGACAAGATACATAATCCTACATTACAACTGCATGAAGAGACTATATCTGTTCCCAAATGAAGGGATAGTGGAACAGAAAAAAAAAAAAAAGTAATTCAGAGTAGTCACAAATTCTGCAAAGTAAACATTAAGACTTGTAGCTCCATTCCTGGCACGCAGATCAGATATTAGTGAGATGGGAATTTCAGACTAAGCCTCGCTCACTGGAGTTCACACAGTCTTTTCCTTGGTTTGAAACTAGCCTCAGGCTGAATGATTCTTCTGTAGATGTTTTACATTACTAGCATTTTTGACTTCCTGGAACATATATGACATTTAGCTTCATTTGCACAGTTTCATCAACTGGCTTCAGAAAGATTCCTTGCTGGCTTCTCAGGCCTTGCTTTGAAATCTGGGTATTTGCTTCATGATCTCACAACTGTTACATCATGAATTCTAGTAATCTGGTATGATATGGCAATGTTAAAGATCACTTCCAGCTTGAGCAATATTTGAGCCCCCTTGGACCACAGCTGCAGAAGCCTATGAATGTGCAGTTGCTTGAATAGGGTAAAATAGATCCTAGGAAATTAATAACTCAGAAGGTTCTTTTTCAGAAAGCATGCTACTGCCCCTCCTCTCAAATGAAAATTTCACACATTTACACTCATAAGGCTAAGGGACAAAGAAAATTGGGTTTTGAGCCGGGCGTGGTGGCTCACGCCTGTAATCCCAGCACTCGGGAGGCTGAGGCAGGAGGATTGGTGCGAGTTCGAGACCAGCCTGGGCTACAAAAGTGAGCTCAAGGCCAGTCTCAACTGCATAGCGAGACCCTGTCTCAAAAAGACAAAAAAAAAAAAAGGGTTTTGGACACATATGAGTATATACTTGCATGTATATGTTTGGGGGAAAACTGAGGCAAGTCTGGCAAGGATATTCAGTTTTATTCTGGCTCTGAGCTCAATTAACCCTCTCATCTCACACTGATGTAGATAAGATTATAAATTATAAATCTTACACTATCACTGCTGGTGAGGCTCTGCTTCTTGGAGAAATGAAATTAAAATACAGTTTTATCATCATGGACATAGTGTTAGTAAATGAACATTTATTCACTATTTATGAAAAACCTGCTCATCAGCAGAAGCTGTCTAACACTGGCCAAAACGTAAATTAAGAGACTATGTAAAAGCACCTACAGTAATTACAGAGGGATTTTAGGTAAGATAAAAATAATAATTACTTCTTTGCAAACATTATCTCATAGCTGATCAAATTGATACAAAAATGAGTGATTTTCCTAAATGACCATATTTTTAATATAAGAATAGATTTAGAAGTTAATAGTATTTCTTCATTGAAATAATGATGACTGAAGAAACAAAGAAATAGCGCAAATTCTCTTGCTTAAAATATATATGACTTTCTATTGCTCTTAGGATAAAATCTCAATGTTTCCCTGGAAGATCATTTTTCTCATGTGATCTTCATATACTTTCTTAACCAGATCTCTATCACAAATTTCGTATTTGGACTTTTGCATATATTTCAACACAGCTTCTTGCTAATATCATAGGAACTTTTCTCATGATGTTTCATTTAAACAATCTATCAACTTTCATCCCTCAATTCCTTTAAAACTTACAAATTCAAAATTTTCATTTTGTCCCTGAAAATAAGACTTTTCCTTTGTACTGGAAATCAAATTGCCAGGCAGGCACTGTGCTGCGGAGCTATATCTGTGGCCCAAGACAACTTGTCTAGAAACACAGACTGTGTTGCAATGAAGTACAGTAATTTACAGAGCTGACAAAGTCATGTATTAGTATCCGTTGAGTGGGCTGTATCCTATCCCAGGTACTACTCCAGGTTGCAGTAGATAGAAAACTTGAAACAGATAGTCACAGATGCAGGTAGCTTTTAGTCTTCTAAATGATTGATAAAGCCATGGATTAATAATTATATTGCCTAAAAAATTCAGTATTGGGGCATTAGAAATTTTTTTATCCTGAAAGCAATATTTTCATTATATATATATATATATATATATATATATATATATATATATATATATGCATGCTTAGTGTGCCCTGATGGTGGGGCAGCATGTGATGCAGGGGATGTACTGAGTTCCCTGTGGTTGCCTAAGCTTGACTAAGCAGGCGCTTTAGACCACTGAGTCCTCTCTGGCCCTGCATAATTAATTTTGAATTCAATAACTTGTTCTGGAATTCTGTCTGTCTAATTTGATATTTAGTTTAGTAAATGGCTTTCTCAGTTATACTCATAAAAGAAAGACAAAATAAAGTAAAATTTATTTTAAGGACAATTGAGATTTACTATAAACAAAAGTTATATTTATTTCCAATAAAACTTAAGGAAGAAAATGCCTTAAAGTTGTTTTGTTTTGTATCCTTTGGATGTGAGGAAAAGACTGTGATTTACCTGTGTTTCAGAGATATTCTGGGAATTGGCTCATTTTCAATCAGTGGATCTCCTCACTCTGCAGTATATTCTGGCATATATGGCAGGTGCAGTGACCAAGTAAATTCAAGTTCTTCATCTACTCCTCCTCCTAGCTGAGCGTTTCCCTAGAACCTGCACTGTAAATAGTATTCCAGAATAGCTGTTTGAAACACTCTTATTTCAATACTGAAAGCCCACACTTTTTCTGGGATTGCTGGATGAATATTCTGTTGCTGCTTTGTGGCTGTGGACAGAGATAGTCTCACACCCTTAATCCACCATTAAATGCTTCCTATGATAGATAATCATGGTTTACTAACTTGATATATTATATGTTAAGAAACACCCAGAGAATTTGTAGAGCACAGTTCTCTGTGTGTTTGCGGATGCCTAACTTGCGGGTCATAAAGGAAGGAGAAAGATGCCCCCAGAACAATGGTGGCTAAAACAAGAGGCTTAAACCCAGGCTGGAGTGAAAGGGAAAAAGATGGGACTCTGTCCTTTTGCTTCTTTGGAGGAGCTTCAATGTCCACCATTGCCTTGGATATGGCATTTGTGGTTCCTTTAGGCTTTTGGTGAAGACTCCTGAGCCTTTCCATGCAGAACCTTCAGCTTTCTGACATAAATGCATCAGATTCTGCAGTGAGCTACAACCCCTCGAAACTGAAACTGGATCCTCTGACTTTCTAGGGCACTAGTGGCCACTTTGTATTCTTCCATTCTGGATTCCACAGGAGGCTGTAAGCCCACTTAGTAAATCTTTACATATCAATATTTCATACTCAATCTGTTCTTTCATGAACGCTATCTGATATACTACCTGGGAGGCAAATGCTTCTATTGATTTTCTTGATTGACTCAGTAATTGTAAATAGTTATAAATTATTGATAAATTGTCTTTATTATAAACAAAGAGATTGCTGTTTTGAACTGAGTCTTTGTATTCTGTTATTGTCTTGATTCTATTTCATGATTTTATTTCTATCATGATAACTCCTTTTGAATCTGTTTATAAACTATACATAAAATGCCCTTTAAATCTACACAGATACTTATCTTCTATGGCACAAAATAAGCTTATTTCTCTTGAATAAGTTAAAAGAATTTGAACACATTTTTAATATTATTTTAATAAGTTCCTTCAAATCATTTTATGTATCAAAAGTCCCATAACTATAATAATGAGAAGGCTATCATCTTATCTTTATTTTTACCTCTTCAATACTGTCTGCTTACTATCAGTCTGAGGTGAAGTTTTCATCCCCTGAAAAGTTAGAAGGAATGAGAATTTCAAGACTCCTCATGCCAGAGCTGAAATTCTATTTATATTTACTGTCAGGAAATCATTTGTTTAGAGTCTATAATCTATCAGATAGGTTTAAAGCCATAGGTGTTATAAGAAAATAATGGACTTGTGTAAAATTTCTGTGAAAAACATTCATTGTACCTCCTTCATATTAGGCAAACATTTGGGAAGATTTTCATAAGTATATATCTAACAAGAATGCCACAAAATACAGTGGCTTTAAAAATGGTGAGGTAGGTTAGTGTGGAAAGGAAAGCATATTAGTAGTGTCCTGACTCCTTTGCATTCTTGTTCATCTCCAAGTTAAATATACTTTTCTAATTTCTATCACATTTCTGCTAATGTACAAGGAAAGAAGAAGGAATAAATAGAAAATAATGATCATTTTATGAATAAGGATAGGAATCCAATCTATTTATCTTGTGTGCTAAGTTACAAAGGATGTTTCCACAAGAAAGTTGTATTACCTAACTAAGTGGTCACACGACCACCAAAAATTCCATTGTGAAGAAAGAATGGCTGCTGCCCAATAATTACTACTCTGCTGAGCTTCTGGCTTCTTGATTACATTTTCTTACTACTTTCTAAAAATAAACAGGGGCATAAAAAATAAACAGGGGAATGCAAGTTACTGTATTTTTTTTTCTTCTGGTAATGTGGCCCTGGGAGCTAATATTACCTTTCTGCTACGGCACATATCACATCTATTTTGAGTACTGCCTTTAGTTACAGTGGGTAGCTGTAAAATGTGTCCATCTCATGCTGGTGGTCAAATTGGCAGTAGTATAATGATAACATGTCAACCTTATTAAAATAATGATAGAAATGAATCCAAATGAGCTCCATTCCTTAAACTAGAATTTTCCTTTCTATCCATCTCGTTCTACCCAATAATATAAGGAAGAGAAAAATGGCACACCAATCCCAGCAAAAATAATTGTTGCAGAGTAAATAGGCTTTAAAGAATACAGTATTCATTATTTTTCAGATAAAGATATAGTTTATGTGCAGTAATATTCTTAGTAGTTCTTTATGAAAATTGTTATACCCTTCTATTCTTGTCAAAGTTTACTATTTTCAGAAACTTAGATTTTATTTCAGAGGAAACTGTTTCATTTGGCACCTTTAATTTTGTGATAGTTGACACATTGTGTCAGCTTGAGGAAGCTTGGCTGGATGGGCTCTGCTAGTTCTGGGCTGTGGGGGCCCCATCCTGCAGGATGTAGAGGGCCTGCCCTGGTATGTGATTGGTTCCATTCTAGGGCCAGACATGCCACCCCAGAGTGACTCAGCACAAAAAGTGTATAAAAAGGAGTTGAGGAAGACTTAGAGCAGATCAGCCCAGCCCAGCCCAGTCCCCCCCAGATCAGAGCAGCCCAGTCCAGCCATGCGCTGACTGATTCCTGCCTGGCCCAGCCCAGCCCACTTCTTTGGAGAAGTCTTCTTCTTTGGAGGAGCTTGATCTTTGCAGCCACACTACTTTGGAGAAGCTCTGCAATGGCACAGAATTTGGAAGAGAGAGGCTTGATGGATGCCGCAGAGGTTGCTCCTCCTCTGCTCTTCATTGTTTTCTGCCGCCTTGGAGCCAGCGAAGTATGAACTGAAACCTCCACAAACTGTTAGCTGAATAAACCTTTACTTCCTTCATTTTGAGCAACATTTGTCCCAGCAATGAGTAAAAAATACCTAAGACAAAGTTTTCAATACACTTCTACCTCTGACATCATTTTCTTTAAAAGGAATTGTTTTTGCTTGAACTGTCCTGCTTGAACTTTGAGCTCATTTTTAGCCTTTTTGGAAAATAGTTTCTCTCTTTATATTTTAAAACTCAATAAATATTTTAGATTTTACTAATTCATTTTCAGTATCAAAAGTATGTTTACTACCAAGATCCAAAAGTACAGATATTACTTGATACACTTCTACTGGAGTTTCACTTATAAGCTATAAATGAAATTTACATATATGCATTAAATTATGATCACAATCAAGATCAAAGATATCTATCTAAATCCTTATCTATCTTTCTATATCTATATCTATATATTTAAGGGATGATCTTATATTTGTTTATGTACACATTATACACTAAGCATAAATATATAACTAATTTTTTTGAAAACCGCTTCTTAAGCCGGGCGTGGTAGCTCACGCCTGTAATCCCAGCACTCGGGAGGCTGAGGCAGGAGGATCGGTGCGAGTTCGACACCAGCCTGGGCTACAAAAGTGAGCTCAAGGCCAACCTCAACTGCATAGTGAGACCCTGTCTCAAAAAGACAAAAAAAAAAAAAAAAAAAAAAAAAGAAAACCGCTTCTTACATATATCCCACCACTTCAACTACATATCCCTACACATTAAGGATTTATTGATATTTTGTTAAATATTATTCTTTGAAATTTTGTATAAATGAAATTAGATATTATCAATATTTTAGGATGGTATAGATTTGTTTTTAATTTTTAATATTTGAGGAGCAAAACACCAAAACAGGTACCTTACACTTGCTATACAATTGTTCTACAACTGAACTATGTACCCTAAAGAGTTCTGATTCATTTTATTTATTGCTTAAAGATTTGTCAATGGTTTTATGTGTTCAAATAATAATTTCAATTTCATTGGTAATATCCCATTGTATTGTAATGTGAAAATCTATATACACATCAACTTTACAAATGGCAGTTGTTTCCAAATTTGGTTATTACAAATAAAACTTATGAATATTTGGGTATAGATAAAGTGAATACTTTAATTTCTCTAAATTTACTATGGAGGAAGCTAGTTTTGGACCATTATATTTTTCATTGTTTCATTGCTTCTAATAACAACATGCCTAACAAAGATGTTTTGACCTAAGTATCCTAAACTCGTTTATTAACAAGTTTTCAAAACAAATTGCTCAGATTTTTGAACATAAAAAATTATACCTTCTTTAAAAACAATGTTTTGTTTCTTCATTTTCAGTCTTGTTATTATTCATTACCTGCAATATTATGCATGTCACTTATTTCAGTGAGATGTATAGCAGTGGAAAGACCGGTCACACCGTTCTATCCCTCTTAGGAAAAGTGTTATCTTTTTTTTTTTTTTGAGGCAGGGTCTCGCTATGCAGTTGAGGCTGGCCTTGGGCTCACTTTTGTAGCTCAGGCTGGTCTCGAACTCGCACCGATCCTCCTGCCTCAGCCTCCCGAGTGCTAGGATTACAGGAGTGTGCCACCACGCCCAGCAAGAAAAGTGTTATCTTGCTATTAAGCATGATGAAACGCTAGGTTGCATGCACTTCCTCTTTTTGGTTATAAAGTATTTATTTATTGCTCTGTAATAGAAATTAAGTTTTCTTATCCATTAATATTGATTATTTCAAATATCTCCTCTGCATTTTTGAATAGTATATCCTTTATTCACCCTAACATTGTAGTGACTGGATTTCTTTTCTTTTCTTTCTTGATTGATCGATGGATTGGTTTGAAACAGGATCTCACTACTCAGTTCAGACTTGTAGTGATCCTCCTGTCTCAGATGCCCCAGCTGTGGGATTATAGGCATGTACCACCAGGCTCATTTTCAAGGCCAGCATAGCATGTAGTACTAGGGATCGAGCCCAGGCCTTTGTGCTTGTCAGGCAGGAAGTCCAACTGGCAAGCTATGTTCCTCCCCTTTATTTGCAAATATGGAACTAACCTCACATTCCAGAAACTAATTTAACTTGTTTAATGTATAATTCCTAAAATTTTATTTGTAGATACATTTGTTAATTGTTTACATTTAGTGTTTTGTTTATGAGTAATATTGATAGTAATTTCACTTTGTTTTTGGTGTTACAACAATAATATCCACATAGATTAAATATGGCAATGGATCTTCTTTTACTTTTTGTAATACTGTAAAAGTATGTTACCTGTTTATATGTGTTAAATTTTTCTAGTACAACATTTATTTATCTATACATATATATGTATATATATGATAATTTTTCTAGTATAGTGCTTTGGTTCTGCATTATTACCATAACCTTAATATTTTTCAAGGTTGCATACTTCTTATTAAGTGAACCACTCTATTGTATAAAATGCTATTTCATTGTAATTTTGGCATGAATTTCTCTAATGAGTAATAATGATGATCATCTTTTGTTGTTTTCATTTTTCATCATTTTATCTTTCTGGAGGCGGGACTCTTGAACCATTGTCTGTGGATCTATTTAAAAGTGGGACTTCTGGCCTAGCAAGAGGGCTCAGCGGACTGAAACACCTGCTCAGGCAAGCTTAGCCAAGGACAGGGACCACTGTTCGATCTCTGTAACCACATGCCACGTTAGTCCTACCCCTAGGGTTGGCTGAGCCACCCAGAGTCTGAGTATATTCATGGCATACCTGTAATCGCAGCATTAGGGAGGTTGAAAGCCGGAGTATCACCAGGAGTCTGAGTTGCATAGTGAGACCCTGCCACAATCAAATACATTGAAAATAAATTAAATAAATACATAAAAATTGGTGTTTCTCATCAGTATTGTTTTTTTTTAATTTTACTAAATTTTGTTAGTTCTAATGTATTTGAATATAGTACGCTATGATAGGAAAGTGCATTGCACATTATTTTATTTAGGTATAGGGTGTAAGATTAAATTTCTTCTTTTCCATAGACAAACGATTTTGTCAGAATCACTTATTAAATCAATTAGAAACAATACCATAACTGTAGTTTTGTTTTGAATATATTAATTTATATAGGCTTTCTTTAAATTATTTTTAGTCATTTCTTGATTTAAGGTATAATATATCTTCAGAAAAAAATGTTTCAATTGGGGCTGGGGAGATAGTTGCGTAGAATAGCGCTTGCCTGGCAAATGCAAGGACCTTAGTTCAGTCCCCAGTTCCACTAAAAAAAAAAAAAAAAAAAAAAAGTATTGGTGTAAATTTCAAATTTTACTGTGATTATGATTCTTTTCAATTGCCAATTATTGAAAAATTATAGAAATGAATTTGTTTCAACATACAATTTTTTTCCTGTCTATGTATTCATAAGATAATTCTTACAGTGTTTTGTGGATTCTTTTGCAATATTATACAATTATATCTTGTGCAATTACAGACCAAATTATTACTATTCACTATTTGTTTAAAAAAAAAAAAACTGTGGCCAACTTTACTGATTTCAGCAATAGAATATTGCATAGAAATGGTAAAAGTGAATGTCTGTATGATTATAATTATAAAATTGGGTCTTCCATTATTAAATAACATATAGGTTATAAGGATTTTTGCACACCTTATCAGTTTGAGAGTGTCATGGTGAATTGCTCAAAATTTTTGTCAGGAATAACTACTAAATTTTGACAATGCTCCTTCACACTCCACTGAGACAGTAACATAATTTCTAGTTTCTAATGTGATTAATAATGTGGCTTAGTAACACTAGCCTTCCACTCTTCAAACATTCCCCAATTTGTCAAGTTGTATGATAGAACATGCTGAAATCTAACAAACTTTTAAAAAATTATTTTCATGAGTGCTATTGTGTTGTATAAATTTCATGCACTATTATTAGTGTGAGCTGATCTTAATCCTTTTAGAATGAATTGAATAGATTTTCTTTCTGAAATTTTTGGAAGAATCATAAAAATTGGTATTGATTTTTATTCTGAAAAATTAAATAGAATTTCCACCTAAAGCAAATGGGCCTGAGTTTTATTTGTAAATGTGCTACAATTTGTTTATTTAATAAATACAGACCAACTTAAATGTATACTTCTCCTGAGGGAACTTTTGCAGATTGTCTTTTTCCAGAAATTTTGACATTTTTAAATTTTTCAACTATATTATAATTTTCACAAAGTTATGTTTTAAATATCTGTAGAATGTATACAAATAGTAACTTCCTAATTTTTGTGTCTTAAAGTCTGTGATTTCACTTGTTTTAGTCCTGCAGAGGGCAGGGTTAAGGTAAGTTTACTGTTCTCCATGAGCAGGTTCAGTTTTCATAGCTACTTTTCTCTGTTGCTTAGTTCTTTTCTATTTCATTAGTTTCTGTTTGGTTTTGCTTAACCTATTCTCTCTGCTGTTTATTGTTGTTGTTTCATATTCTTTCAAATTTCAATCTTATTTCTCCATTGATTTCTGAATTGATTATAAATATTTCATATAATTGCAAATATTTGTGAATAGTCTATACATAATTTTATTGATGTATAACATAAATCCATTACAACTGAGATCCTTAAAATATATTAAGTTTAGCTTTACAGCTTAGAAAGTCAAATTATTTTTATTAATCTTCCTACATGTCTAACAATAGTGGTCTTGTGCATTCTTCAGTGACTTTAATAAATTTCAAATAGGTTTAATTGATTGATGGTATTTTTGTAATTCTTCATTTTTTTGCCAAAGTTAAAATCAATTATTGAATATAGATTTTGAAATATCTTAAAATATCTATGGATTTCTATATTTTGCTTTGTAGGTTTTACTTTATATGAATTTGCATTCTATTATTTGATGTATAGGCGCTTAAAATTATTAGACTAACAAACAGAAGTAGTGACTTTGTGTTCAGTAATACAGTTTTCTCTTTATTCATTTGCTAGTAGTTATTGAAGCTTATTTCTATTTTTTTTTTCTTGTTTCAGAATCTTTGTTTGTTTTTATTCACTCATTTTTTATGGCCGGCTCAGCCCGCCCCAAGGGCAGGGCTGGCGCAGCATGTGGTGCCTGGGATCTAACCGTGGTCCCTGAAGCCGCCCAAGCTTCCTCAAGCAGGCGCTTTAGACCACTGAGCCATCCCACTGGGCCCTAAAGCTTATTTCTTTATAGAATATCTTCAGCTACATTTTACATTTAAACTGTTTGTGTATCCATTTCTAAACTAAGTTTAAGTAAATGGCATATGAAACTTTAATTATTAAGCTCTAAAGCATACATACTAGATCTCTGTTGATATTTTTCTGCATGATCTCATTAATCACTGGTAACATCTTGCTCACTAACTTCAATATGTACAGCACTTTTGAATTTTTCTTTCCTTTTCTCCCTCCCTCCCTTTCTCTCTTTTTCTTCCCTCCTTCTGTTCCATTTTTCCTTCCTTCCTTCCTTCCTTCCTTCCTTCTTTCCTGTATCTTTCATTCCTTTGCCTAATACTTTTTCATATAAATGCTACATTTTACTTACATATGTTATTTTAATTAAAAATGTTGCATCTCTTTGTTTTACAACACTTTTGGCATGAATCTATAGGTAGCATAGCTACTTTACAAACATAAGTCATAATAAGAACTAAGTTCAGCCGGGCGTGGTGGCACACGCCTGTAATCCCAGCACTCGGGAGGCTGAGGCAGGAGGATT
>PVJA010014569.1:0-15413 GCA_004027025.1 Myocastor coypus | reverse complement strand
AGATCTATGACATTTAGGCATTAAAGCAAGATAGCTAAGATTATTGTACTTGTCATTTCTATTTGTTTATTAGAAGGAACAATTAATGTGTAGTTGTTTAATTAATCTTGCATACCTATATCTAGAAATTTGAACAATTACTTTGAAGATAACAATATGTAACATAACAATCTTTGTAAATTTTCTATCATTCTGTTTTGAAATTCTGTACCATTTTTATTAGGTTTTTGTTGCTTTGTTGGGTTATTTAGCTGCATTCCTATACCTATAATATTTGAATTGCAATGGAACACTAATCTGTGACAAAACAAAACAGAAGAGGGAGATATAAATGAAGGACCACCTTTTAGTAAAAGAAATGTATATATATATATATATATATATATATATATACATATTTGTGTATATACAAATTAGGACAGGTATACAACTAATTTCTTTTAGTTCCAGGAGAAGAAAGATTTATACTAATAGTGTTTAGATAATATATTATGACTGCATCTTGTACTCTGGATAACTATTATGAAGACAACAATAAACAATGTAATAATTATTATAACTGTACTATTAATGTTTTTAAACTATCTCATTGCTATTTGTTTCTCATTATAGTTAATCAAAATAAATAAATAAAATGTTTTAAGAAATATTCATTGCTGGTGACCTAATAGGAAAATGACAAGGACCTCTTCTTTAAGGTATGATCACAAGCAACTCCAGATTACTCTAATTACCTGCAAATCATAAATTCCAGGTCCATTCTGGAGATGAATTTAAGAAAGAGAAATTTAAAAGATGCATTTAAGAGGAGATTTACTCTGAAAACCAAACTGACAAATGTAAAATATTTACCTCTTTACAAAAATGTCTTTAGAATTGTGGTCTAAAGCCCCTGTTTGGGAAAGCTTGGGCGGCTTCAGGGACCGCGGTTCGATCCCCGGCACCACATGCTGCGCCAGCCCTGCCCTCGGGGCGGGCTGAGCCGGCCAAAAAACGAGTGAATAAACAAATAAAGGTTCTGAAACAAGAAAAAAAAATTGTTAAAAAAAAAAAAAAGAATTGTAATGGACAGGAATTATGGAATTACAATCCTGATATCATATGTTGGCCACATGTTATCATCTTCTGTATTGTTAATTAAACAAAATTGAAAAATAGGAGCAATTTCAAAATAAGAATTGTTTAAATTGATCCTATTTACATTCCTCTAAATAAAAACTTGTGTCTACAATTTCCACCTTTATTTACCAAGTTTGAAAATTTTACAACTTTTCAGTTTAATTATAACATACAATATGTATGTATACTGAAGTGATGTCAATGAATCATTTATTACACAAAGAAGCAGGTTCACTTTTTATTAAACTCCAGGATATATACTATATGACCAGAAGAATCATCCTTTGAATACACAGTTCTAACAACATCACAAAAGCCTATGTGTGTTTATGAATTATTTATTGATCACTTCCTACAAGGGACAAAGGAAAAGATGTTTTACTTCCATACTAATTTTGTTTTGTTTCAGGCACTGAAACATTCGTGCATACTTCTAAGCATACAACAAATTCTTGTTAATAAATCATGAAGTAACAGTTTTCTATCTCTCTATCTATTAATATACTATTTTTGTCAGATTGAAGTTAAAGTATAAGAATTGAAAGTAACACACTTTTACGCTGCTTAGAATAGACTTAAATATTAGAATGAATATCATGTATGCAAAGACCAAACTATCTGCAAGTGATATCTTATGGGTAAGCCATGTATTCATTGCCAAGTGTCACTCCAAGATGCTATCATCTCCTGGAATATGGAGGTATTTAAGTAATCAATTCTCACAGTGTGGAAAGTATAAAAATAATACAGATTCTGCCTTAGTTTAAATGATTATTTGGGACCTGAAATCATGGAGGAAAACGTGTCACCTGATCCAAATGACACAGTAAGTCAAGAAGACTATGCAAGTTGTAGAACATCTGCAGAATATGAAAAAGGCAAATCAACTACACAAAACGTGGATTTTATTTTAGAGACTTGATGATCTTTTTGGTTAATCTAAATTAAATAGAAAATTCTTCAGTCTGTTCATAAAACTGTGTGTTGTACTTCATCAGAAACTATAGTTGAAACTTTAAGTCTCACTGGAATTTTTTTTTTTTTCAGCACCAGGGTTCAAACTCATGACCTTGAATTTGACAGTCAGGCAGTTGTGCCACGGACCTCTCACCCAGCACCTGGAATTTTACTGAAGAAATAGGATACTAAATTTTGGGAATGTGTGGGCATGATACCTACCAAGTTACATAGTAGTGGGGGGGGGGGACAGCCCCATTTCATGGATGACTTCGTTGTGAAATGATCTCATTTCTCACGAGTTTAAGTCCTGTCTAAGCTACATGTGTATTAGAAGATTTCCATCTCAGAAAAGAAAAGCTTTACCACTTCTTTATATTTTTTCCTTGTACAAAAAATGAGAAATGAAAATACTTTATCCGTAAAGTTCAGTAAGTTAAAAATACATATTTTGAAAAAAGAAAGCCATTTTAATTTCAATAATTATTCCGGAAATGACAAATCTGAAGTACCCTTGAGCTCAGACCTACCGTTATATAATTTTAAAGAAAGGAGAATTTGAACAAAGGGATTTTTCACATCGTTGTTATTGATACTATAGAGCAATTTAACAAAACATTCAAAAAGAGCTAGAATGTATTCATGGCTGAATCATTATGCAAAATGATTCTAACATTAAGTAAGCAAATTTATATAAATCTGAACAGCAGGAATTTATAGAAATGATTATTTCTAAAATTTTAGAGTTGATTACTCAAATTTTCAAATCTTTAAATTTTGATATTAAAAGAAGTTGTATCTCATTTCCTCATGATCTGTTTTTAATTTTAGATAGTCAAGAGAACAAGTGAAATAAACCAGACTTACATACACAAATATCATATAGTGTGAGAACTCAAAAGAATAATGAATAAATAAATAAATACGTAAATTTTGGAGGGAATCAAGCTCAGGATCTTGCATTTTCTACAACTTTAACTCCTATATTTTTCTACAACTTTAACTCCTATATTTTCTACAACTTTAACTCCTATATTTTTTTTTTTTAGTAGAGTGACTTAAATACAAAATGCATTTGGAAGAATTGAAAGTGTTAATGTTTAATTATTTGACCAATCTATATCTATTAATCTAAACATTTGATGATGAAAATATGCAATACAACCATTGTTACATTTTTGTTCTTATTTTGAAATTCTGTACAATATGTACTCTTGCATGTTACTCTTTTTCTGTTTCTATTTTTATTCTTTAAAATACATTTTTAAATATTAAAAAATATTGCCTAGAGATAATTTCCATTTCTTTTAAATTTAGAAAATGATGGCATGAGGTGCACAGATTTTCAAGTAATTTTCTGTTAAATCAGGTCCTAGAACTGACTAAACAAACCCTACCATCCAGAATAACAGTCTTGTTTGTGGCCATGAGGAAAAACAAAATGCAAACATGAAGACTTCACTTCTACAAAAGCCCTCAATGTGCACACACACATGTGTTCTATGGTGTGTATGTTCTTTATTATTCTTTAATGTCATCAGGGTAGGGTTTCAAACTTCACATAACCACTTCGAAACTTCTTGAGATCAATCCTGTACTTACCATCTGTTTTGAGTTACTGTAGCCACGGTATACTTTAGTTACTTCACAATAGTTGGTACCATTGACAAACAGTTAAAAACTTTGAAAAAAAATTATTTTACACCAGCCAACACAGCAATAACAGTGATGAATATTTATACAATATTCATGCAGACTAGAGTTTTAATACTTTTGCTATTTGATAATCTCTTTTTATAGCTTGAAAAATAACATGTAGTGTAAAATAAAAGTGTAAATAAACCATAAACAAATCTCGAAATGTAACAGCTTTTTCTCAAGTCTCAGCTCAGATTTTGTAGGATTAATTTAACTGATCATATATTTGTGTCTTTTCTTAATTCCCAACCTTGTTCTATCCAGTTTCTTTGAATTAGACCATTATGTAAATACTTACAGACATTCAAATATAAAAATATGAGCCAAATTGTTACTTTAGAAAAGATTTTGAGCTATTGTAAATTTATGCCTAGGAAGGAATACACAAAAAGATCACATGTACCCTCTACCAATTTTTACAATAGCATTTACAACTTTATGGCATAATAATATAAGCAAGTTGCTAATATCAGCACAGGAAAAAAAAAAAAAAAAAAAAGAATACCTCAGTGGCCATATAGATTCCTCATGCTAGCTTACATAACCATGCTGATGTCTGCGACACCCACACCACCATTTCATGTAGGTAGTTATAACTGCCTATTTCTTTTTATTGTTAAAAGTTTGCCACTTCAAGAGTGTTATGTAAATGGAATCATATACATCATGCAAATTTTCAGAATTGGCCTCTTCCCCACTTAGAATAGTGTTCTGGGAATGTATCCAACTGAGTGAATTCAGAACATTTTCTATTGCTGAGTAATAGCCCTATGATATGAGTGTTCATATTACATTTACGTATCAAAAAACATAAGACAATTTTACTATTATTATACGTAAAAGTTCTAAAGAGTGCCCAACATAGGCTTTTAAGTGAATAAAAGTTTTAATTGTTCTACGATACGTATTCACAAGTACAAATTCCTGACACATGAGGCAGTTGCATATTCATATTTTTACAGAAAATGCTGAGGCCTTCTCCAGATTAGTTGTTCAGTTTAACCTGTCTACAAGTATTCTGGGAGCTGTCCAGGCTCCCTATATCCTCACTGAACCAGATATTGTCAATAATTTATTTTCACTTTTCTTATAATTTAATTTGTATTAAATCTTTATATGTTAATTTATATTGCTTATAAGCACTTATTTGGTTCATGACATCAAGGATCATTTTTAGTAAAGGAACGTTTTCTTCAATAAAAATCTTTGCCAATAAATAAATCTTTACAGTTTTGCCCATCACAGTTTTCTGCTATAGTTTTTACTGATTTTTAGTGAATTATTTATTCTGTATACCAAGCCATTTTAAGATAAAAACTTCATAAATAATTTCCCCTGGTTCATATCTTATGTTTTAATTAATTTTGCATAATTTTTATAGATCAAATATTTATTGAAGTTCTTTTCATCAGTTTTTTGTTTGTTTATTTATGTTGTGCTTTAATGTAGAGAAGGTTTTTTCCTGGCTCTGGATGCTATTAGTTTTTTAAAATATTATTATTTTGGATTTTATATTCTAGTACTTTATTCATTTTAAGCTAATTTTATGTGTAAGTTATGAAATAAGGTAGGAGAGTTTTTAATTTTATTGATAATTTCCCCTCTCTGAATATCTAGCTGTTTCAATATCACTGTTGGAAAGGCTGGCTACTTTTAAGTAGATGTTTATATACTTAATAAAAATTACTTGAACTGATTTGAAAATAGTATGCTGATAGAAATGAAGATCAGCTATTTTATTGTGAAATCCTTATAATAACCTATGGTTACATTGTGCATTTTAATCTGCTCTATCAATCTCTGACATTTACTTGTATATTTAATCTGTTTACATTTAATATAGCATGTGGTATATCAATTCCACAATTTTTTACAGTAGCTAAGATGGAAAATTAATCAATTATTAATGAGTCAATAAATTCCTATACATATATAACAATGTATTCATCCACTTTTCTGTTGCTAGTAGCAAATACATAACAGACACAGCTTGAAAGAGAAAATACTTTATTTATCTGACCATCACATACTATTCAGTCCAGGGATAGAAATCACTGTTTAGAAACATCATGATGGATGTGTGTGTGGAGCTATGCTTCTTAGATCATATTTCCTGGAAATTGCAACAAAAGAATAGTACTAAAGTCAAAGGAGTCAGGGGCCAATATATTACTAAGATCACTCTTCAGTGTCATGTCCAAACATATTGCAAACTGTGCTTTAAATTCTCTTCTAAAATAACCACAATTTAATCATTCTCAACAGATTAAGATAAACTCTTAACTGAGAACAGTGGTAGAATTCAAACAGCAAGTTATTTCACAAATTCAGGGGCACAGCATAGCCGTTCCCATTCTAAAAAGAGAGAAATAAAGAGAGAAAAGAATTGGACTAAGACAAGAACAAAAACCCAGAAAGGGAAAGACTCTGAATTTGTTCCCCAATTCTAGGGCATATGGTAATGAAACATGAGTTCTAAAGGGCCTGTGTACTACCACTCATATGGTCTTTAGGGATGCAGTTCATACCACCTCTCCCCTTCTGCCTGGGTTCCTCCAGGGTCTGTGACTTTCCTTGACAGATGACCCATATTCTTCACATCTCTGACTTTCTACAGTCTCTGCTATACCTACAGCTTCATTCCTATGATTTCATATATTTAGTCTTCCATCACCACATTGCCTGGTCTCATAGCCTTCCTTGGAAAGCTGGATTAAGCCTCTAACACCCTAAATCCCTCTAAAACAAGCATCATGTGGGCAATGTGAAGATCTGGTGCCAATTTTACAGTAGCCAATGAGTGAGAACAGTTAGTGTGGTGGTTATTCTGTATAGTAGAGGATTTCGAAATACATCCCAGCTGACCAAATCATTAGAAGAAAAAACAGATAATTCTATCTTATATTAACGTTTTATACTCTTTCACCTTTCAGCATGTGATAAGTGGTGCATTTGAGTCCTAGATATCCCCAAGCCATCTTCTAGTTTGTTCTGTTCAAAATACTAAGTTTCCTTTCAGTGACACTAATTTCTTCAGCAGCAATACTCTTCTTGGCCACAAGTTTATTCCTTTACAGTGATCATTTAAGTTTTTAAAGTACACTTGCTCTGATATTTTATCCTGATTCTCACAATATATAGATCTATAAGCAGTCAATAGTCTCCATGCTATAACTAGAATATGGGACTGCTTGGAATTTTCTGCATCAGATAAATTATTCAAATGCTGCTCAACACTGTCTTCCTCAAAAGTTTTTTAACAAAAGAAGTCCACTCACATTCTCTGGCTCACATCCCATTAGAAATCTAATGAGCCTTTATGTCCCTGGCCTTTTACTGTCTGCATTCCTGTGAGAACTCTGATCTTCCAAAATACTTGTCTGGCTTCATCACCCTAAATATTCAAAGTTGCCCCAAATCCTCCCTTAAATCAATTCTAGAGTCATTTCAACCACTAGGTTAAGAAATGACACCATTTATTTGGTACTAATCTCCTGTACTGGTCTGCTTTTCATTTTCAGGGAACAAATACCTGACATGTGCAGCTTATAAGGGAAGTTGTCCATTGGCCTCATGGTTTAGAGGATGCAGTACATGGACAGCTGGGTCTAAAGCAAAGTTTTTATAGAAGAATAGAGTTAAGTTGCTGAGAATATGTTGGGCAGGAAGATAAATGCAGTTGGTGGCAAAGATGAAGAGACTACAGACAAGATATGATACCAAAACACCCAGTGTCATGCCCATATGACACATCCAGATAAATTCAGAAATCTCCATTCATAATTTACTACACATTGCCCAAGTAAGACTTAAAGTATTCTTTAGATCTCTGTGTAATTTGTTATTTAAAAACAATTATAAAATACTTATATATATCATTATTTCAGCCATAATAACACAAGTTTATTCAGTATGAAATTATTTATCATTGATCATATATTTTAAAAGCTTTACTTGATTTGTGGTGCATCACTTATGAAAAATTCAACCTAAATGAAAAAAAAATAAATGTATTTCTATAATCTTTTCTTTCAATTAAATATTTAAGTTTTCATTTGTTTATTACAGTTCTCTTTTTTGCTAATTTTTTACACTCAAATAAAATATATATATATATATATATATATATATATATATATATATATATATATGTCCTATAGGTGTATATTGGAGAGGATTTTGTTTTACTTTGTCAAAACAAGGATAATCACATTTCTGGAAGTAGAGGCAGATGAGTAACTTTTAATCCTAGGCAAGACCACTGACAAAAACATAATACTCACAAAAGTTTTCTTGTGGTTCATTGAAGGATAACTGGTTCCTGAGCAGAGACATTAAGCACAGAGCAACTCCATGAGTAAGAGCAAAGTAATTATTGTGTAGGCGCTATTACATTAGCCATAGATTGCTATCTAGGGAGTTTTACTTTCTACTAGGCTTCTACTCATTGTGTGTGAAATGGACAGAAAAAATATATTTAGCTAACATATATTCAAATACATGTAAACAAAGACATAGAAAATTAGTTGATTCATTAACAGCCCTTTGAAAAGTTCATGGACCATATCTCCTTTCCGTGATTCCATTAGTTTTGTCTGAGACACAGTTATGGTCATAGCTCCTCAGATCATGTTCTAGAAGAAATGGAGTAAGAGGGCATTGTCTTGGCTTGCATGAACTTGAAGACTTTCTTATTCACTGATAATGAGATAAGCATGTTTATATCCAGTGTTTAGGAGTCTTATTAGTCATATACCTTTGTATAAAATGATTATAATTATACTTAAAATAGTATAGTGTAAGATTTTTCAATATTCTCTGAAAACTACAAAAGGGACTCAGATAACTGGTTAGTAAAGGGTGACCTTTTAGTTTATTGTATATTAGGATTTTTTTTTTTAGTGGTGCTGCATATATGTGGAAACATGCATCAGCCATAACAGAAATTAAAACTGAGGCAAGAACGAGGAGAAAATGAAAAGGGAAGAGAAGATTTTGAAGTAGGCACATATTTATTGGAGAAAACCATACTGGACTGATAAAAGCAATAGGAACAGATTTTAAAGAATTACTGCTATAAGCTAAGATCTTGTAATATTTCATTGGGTAATTAATAGGATAAATATTTAGAAATGTTTATCTTATGTGTAAGGAGTTTATTCCTGGTGTAATATATGGATCAGCATCCATTCATTCCTTTAGAAACATAATGGTGCATAATGGTGCAATTAACCTGGACCATTATGCATTCCATATATCTTCGTCAAGAGAATAGAGAAAAAACACCATTAGGAGGAAATGGTGGGAATCTATTTCTTGTCTCCATGAAGGTGTAGGACATCTAAGACTCATTGATTGACTTTAGGATCTACCTAGTGGTGAAATGAAGAACAATTATGCTTATGTCTGGGTGGGTCACAAAGACATTGTATTGAGGTCTGTGACTAAGCTCAGGCTACATTTTTCTCTGGCCCTATACTCCTGTTTTGCTTGGAATTTGAATTCCAAGAATTAAGCAACTGTGTTTTGCCATACCCCTAGGCCATATTGTTCATTCCTTGGATCCAACTGACTGGGAACTAAGTAACCTGAAAGTGTGCGTCAAATTAAACCTCTCCTTTCAATGGGGCTTGCTCTACGTTGATTGTCAACAGCTAGAAGGTGACTAATACAGAAACTTAGTATGGAAAAGTAGGTTTTCTTTTTGTGACTATAACTGATGATGTAATTTAGATGCCTTTGAAACTTGTTTATAGGGGCATTTGGAAAACTTTTGGGATGTTTTCTATACTAGACTTAGAATGCTATAAGAGCTGGATACTCAGAAAAAGGAAGTGCTATTAAGTATATGGAAATAAAAGATAAAGCTCAAGAGGTTTCAAATGAGAAAAGTGTCTTCACTAGCTAATAGGCTAAATGCTATATCTATTACACAATAAAAAGTCTGTATTTTGTCTCTGTCTTGAGACTTTCTGGTAGCTTAAGATTGAAATGGGCACACTGATTGATCTAACCCAAAAATCTTCAAGACAGCCCAAAATTCCAGCTATGATATGAGTGCCTTCCCCCAGAAATATAATGAGAACTAGGTTTGGAAAGAAGACCAGAATTATTTGAAAAACTTAAATATTGACCCACTGGGAACCATATGCGAATTGGATATAAATCAGACATGGCTGCTGAAGTAATTAAGGCCATTAAAAGGCAATCAAATAGTTAGTACACAGAGAAGAAATATATCTGAGGACAACTCAGGAATTAGAAAGACTTTTCCCCCATGGAAGGGCTCAAGAGAGCAGTATTGATTCATAAGAGAAGTCTCTTATGAAGACACTTCCTCGAACTCAAATTTAAGAAAGACCTATGGAACTGTTTTCCCAGAATGCTCAGCCATACCACCACTTAGAGAGTACTGGTGCCTTGGTTCAAGAGGCATGGTGAAGGCCCACACTGGTGAAAGTGTTAGGGAAAAGAAAGGAGCAAAGTTCCAAGCTTCCCAGTCAGGACAGTTTCATTTAAAACCAACCTGAGAATGTTCTGGTACTTATACTGGACTGGCCACTGCCAGACAGGGTAGCAGATCTATAGAGCCAAGAGCATAAAAGAGGGCTATGAGTGGAAAGTTTAAAATAGGGCTTTGCTTTATTTTGGTCTTAACCATTCAGCAGAAAAGTCTAGCCATGAGGTATAAAAATGAAAGCCATATTAATATGCTGAGTTGTAAAAGGCTCAAGTCAACAGCCTCCAATAACATCAGATGAGCTGATAATCCACTACTGCAATGGAATATATATATATATATATATATATATATATATATATATATACAGCTATTTGCTCTTCGTGCAATGAAAAGAATGATCTGTGCTAATGATGTTTAGACAAGAAAACGTGTCTGTGTCTTGTGCTCTGAACAACTCCGATGAAGACAATACTATGCAATGTATTATAAAAATTAAAATAAAAATTAAAAAGAAGAAATGGGACTTTGAGTGGAAAATTTCAGTGAAAAAGATTTGTGACTATCTGCTATACCTAAGGCTTGAGAAATGCAATGTGAACTGGTTATTAATCAGGAACAGGGTTGAAGAAGGTGATGGGAATTATGGGGTGGAAAATTTCAGTGAAGAAGATTTGTGACTATCTGCTATACCTAAGGCTTGAGAAATGCAATGTGAACTGGTTATTAATCAGGAACAGGGCTGAAGAAGGTGATGGGAATTATGGGATGAAGCTGTGGTTATGGAGCTTTATTAATCCATTATCATACATCTTTAGTAGATGGAAAAGCAGTGTGGCCTCAGGTAAGCCTAGGATGGCTGCCATTGAATTCCTTCAAAAAGCCCTTGTTAGTCCACATTATGCTGGTTTTGTAATCATGCAGAATTGTATAGTTATGGGGTAAGGAAGGCTTCCATCAATATTTCAAAACAGTGGTGAAATACCAGCAAGGATCTCTGATGAAGTAGTTTCTGAAATTGTAGGAATGAAGGCAAATAGCTACTCAATACCCCTGGAACTTGGAGAGGTCTGGAACATAGACTGTGTGTTGGAGCTAGGGTTAAACACAAGATTAGCAGAGGTAGTCTAAAGAGAGAGGCCTGGCTGGTATAGCTCATAAGACCATAAAAATGGGAGCCTCTGAAGACTTCTGGAATTCACAGTTCATCGTTATTCACATTGGTGAGCTAGCATAATGTTTGCCTTCTGAGTTTGGGTCATTTTGCTTCTTTTATTTTTTTTTATTTTTTTTTTTTCTTAAATCCACTTATTCCTTCCTTTTGAAACTGGCATGTTTACTTGTGCCATCAAGCAATTACTAAACCTTGAGGTCTTACAACTTGCTTTTTATATTTATAGAGTTTCACAGTTAAGAGTTTCTTATGAGGAAGTTTCTTCTGACAAAGAGACTTTAAGTCTGACTTTTGAAAAATGTTGAATCTGTTGAGAAGAAGAACATTGCTACATTTTTATTTGTGTGCAAGAGAATTGCATAGTGTTAAGGAGAAGTATGATCTACATTTATTGATAAGATGAAACATCAGTGTGGTTGGCTTTGGAATTCGTGCTCAGAAGACCATGGAGCACACTGCTGGATGTGTTTTGTGTTTTTCGCTAAATCTGTGTCTCTGACGCACAAAATACTCCTTGGAGATGCTGAAACCTTCAAGAGACTGGCAAAGTACAGGGAAGGAACAGAGGTAAAGTGAATAAAAGTGAGTTCAAAGTACACAGAATCTTTTATATTCTAAGATTAAATTATATTCACTTTTCATTCCAGCATGGATCTACTTGAAATTCTCCACATGCCTTTTTATTCCTTTATGTAGGCTGTTTCCTACTTCTCTGCTCTTCGATGCCTTCAACTGTAGCTGTATCTAATTCCTCATTCTTCAAACACTGATCCTCTAATTTCAGGCTGAAACCATTTTGTGCAGCCTCATAGAGCCCTGGGCACAGAACTCAGGGCCTAACTACATCACAGAACTGCTTGGAATCGCTGCAGTTATTATACAGCCAGTTTACATTCACACCAAACTCTACGTGCTACTCCCCTTTGCCACCTCCATGTCTACTTTGATTCTTCTTATGCACGGTGTGCCCAATTAATCCCTGTTTATTCAAGAATTAATACATCTGGAGCAACATAAAATACATTTTCAATGACATCATGCACATTATTATATACATAAATGATGATTAAAACAAGTTAGGTTTCTAGTACACCCTATACCTTGTACTACTTACATTAGACCTGCCACAGGTAAAGTCATTCCATAAAAAGGAAAAATGTGCTTATGATGACCAAGATGATGTGCTAGGCATGATCATTTAGAGAGAAAATTGACATGAATGGTCTCCAAGATGAGTATGCTGTACTCTAAATTTTGTTTAATCTTATTTTAGAGAGACTTGTAAAGTAAGACCAATCAGTTTCCTGTCTTGTTTTGTCTTCATACATTCTAAATGAGCATTCCATTTGTTTTATATTGTAGTAAAGCTCTCGCTCTCTTCTCAAACATTATAGACTTGCAAATGTACATGTGAGTCAATTTTAAATAGGCTTAACATAAGCTCCCTTTAAAATTATTAAACAACACTAAATATATCATCACTATCTTTTCTCTATATATTTCTCGCATAAAAATCAATATTCTCTTAAGAATTATGAGTTGCAAACTTTAATTCTTTCTTGTAATCCTCATTTTCTTCTTAATAGTCTACCATCATGGCCCAGTACATGATTTATTAATTTCTTATATGACTATTTCTAAAATGGTACAAATTCTCTTCTTTTTTGTCACTTATGATTTAATTCTCTACATAGATCTTCAGAGATTTTCATAATGATATGATTAATGTCAAATGCCAATTAAATAACTTTTAAAACTATACTAAAATACTATTTTAAACTGGGGTATATGGTATATGCCTGTGATCCTAGTTTCGTGGGATGTTTGAGTCCAGCCTGGTAAACTCACTAAGATGCTGTGTGAAAATAAAAATACACAAAGCACAATCAAAGTAGTTCAATATTAGAGTGGCTTAGGTGTAATCTCTATTATTGAAAATCAACAATAGAAACTACACACATATTTAGCCAATGTGCCCAACAAGGAGTAACAACTGCTACCTTCACAATCCATTTCAGGTCCAATAATCATTACTTTTAAACCAGGTGTGGTGGCGCACGCCTGTAATCCCAGCACTCGGGAGGCTGAGGCAGGAGGATTGGTGCAAGTTCGAGACCAGTCTGGGCTACAAAAGTGAGCTCAAGGCCAGCCTGAACTGTATAGTGAGACCCTATCTCAAAAAGACAAAAAAAAAAAAAAAATCATTACTTTTAAAGTGCTTACAAAATCTGCCCCAAATTTGACTTTTGTTATATAACATGTTATATAGCATGTTATATAACATGAACATTCCTGTACAGGACAATTGCTGATCGCAAAATAAAATTTATTCCTGTCCACTTCCTCATAATTTATTTCTTAGAGCACTTATTTGCCTTGCTAGGCCTCCACATTCTCTTATGGTTCCTAAAATTCAGCATTATGGTTCCTACTATAGTAAAACAGGAGATGTTTATCCTTTTCCTCTGCTGGCCATTCATTCACATGCACTGTTTCCTTTTCTTTTCCAACTGACCAGCTTTTACCAAATCTTCACTATCAGGTTTGCAAGTTGAAGTAGAGTTTTAGTTTTAATCCATCGAACACCATGAGGTGGGGTTTTTGCTTCCATATTGGAAGGCTCTCCAGTGTGCACTTAGAAAATCAATACCCTGGCCCCTATTACTTTATTCTTCTCATCTGTAGTAAGGGACTGACCAAGTATTCCTAACGAATGG
This sequence comes from Myocastor coypus, assembly GCA_004027025.1. Classification (NCBI taxonomy): domain Eukaryota; kingdom Metazoa; phylum Chordata; class Mammalia; order Rodentia; family Myocastoridae; genus Myocastor; species Myocastor coypus. Next base: position 1,288 of record PVJA010014569.1, on the reverse strand, counting down.
GGAGATTTTTGTTACATATTGTCTCATAGAACTCTTACCTCTTGTAAATGGAGAAGTATTGGAAGAATGAGAGTGAAGAAAGACCTACTAAACTGTGTATCTGCATCTTCTAGTTCCCCAACCTCATCACCTGTTACTTTTCTAGCAATGGCTTGTCTTCACACTGTCTCTTTGCCTTTTTTTTTTTTTTTTTTTTTTTTTTTTTTTTTTTTTTTTTTTGTATTTAAGGGAAGCCTTCCATATTAAAGGCTTTAGCTAAATATTTTTTTTATTTTCTAGACATAGTGTAAACAGTAAGTTCTCAATGACTATTGTTAAAATGGCAAATTAGTGAAAATGCACTCTGCATGCTACTTTCTACATCTAGCTGCACGAAGAAGCTTCTTGATCTCTCAGAAATTATTCCACATAAAATACCAACTCAGCCAGCACTCCTTGCTTGTTCAAACTAATTAACATTCGTTATGAAAGAAATGTAGAGCAGTCCAGTCCAAGTGGTAAAGAAAGCATTAATCAACCTTAGTGCAAAACTTAAGAGCAAGATAGTCACATAATCTATTTCTCCACTCCTTTAATTATTCTGGCAGCCACAACCAAAGCGGGATGATGAGGAAGAATGTAGGCGCTAGACGTAGCATCACTATAGTTTTGTCCCAAGGAAGTGATTCTTATGATGTCTTCCAAGTTTCTGGCACCTCCGGGGCATTTAATCCCTCCGAATGCATATTCATCTAAAATATTGGTTATAAATCTTACATAGTCAACTCAGTTGTGCAGAAAGGATCACAACTATATGTTTTTCCTTTTTTTTTTTTTTTTTTTTTGGTATTTTAAGCTCGTAGTGATCTGCCTGTGTACAGCCTAACAAGAGCTGGGATTATAGCTGCATTCCACCATGCCCAGTCTCAGTTTCCCTCTCAGAGCATCCCAGGGGCAGGGCTAGCACAGCAGACTGTTGACAGAAACCCCTCCGCATCCCTCCACCAGACCCTACACCTGGTTGCTGGCACTTTTTTTTTTTTTCAATTTTTTTATTGTTTAAATTTAACAATGGTTATATTACATATTTTCATCATCAGATCAGTTTAGATTAATGTATAAAGGTAATAAGATTGATCAAACAATTAAACATTAACCTTTCTAAATCCACATTACTTTTTTTTTCTTTTCCCCCTTCTTTTCTTTGAAAGTTGACATATTGCATATTGTCCTCACAATCATTCTATAGAGTGCAGTGTGTGGGCATGACCCACCTCCCTATTGATGTTGCATAGAAAAAAGAAAGAAA
>PVJA010014568.1:0-47065 GCA_004027025.1 Myocastor coypus | reverse complement strand
AAAAAAAAAAAAAAAAAGTAATGTGGATTTAGAAAGGTTAATGTTTAATTGTTTGATCAATCTTATATACCTATATGTATTAATCTAAACTGATCTGATGATGAAAATATGTAATATAACCGTTGTTAAATTTAAACAATAAAAAAATTGAAAAAAAAATTTAAAAAAACAAAAAAAACAAACAAACAAACAAAAAAAAACAACTAGGGCAAGCAATTAAATACAGGAGAAAAAGAGGTATACACAACAGTCTTTCGACTATTCTTGCAGCTGAATATGTCCATGAGCATATTCTACAAGTAGACTTCTGCACCATATGGGTCATGATTCTGTCTGGTTCTACAGGGTGGATATTTTTACTTAATATTGTTTTGAAATATTTACTTTAATTTTAATTAATATTTAATTAATTTCCTGAATATGGTTTATACATTTTGATTCAGTCATGATATGATTCATATCTCTGACTTACAATCTTATAAGATATATGATATCTTCCCTTAGTATTAAAAACTTTAAAAAGAAAAAATAATATATATATATATGTATACACAATAGAGTTAGGATATACAGCTACTTTTTCTTAGTTCTTTGAGAATAAAAGTTTGTACTAATAGTGTTTAGACAAGATATCAGGTCTGCATCTTGTCCTCTGAATAACTACTATGAAGACAATAATATGCATTGTATAGATTATTATAACCATCCTACTAACTTGTTTTCAAACTGTTTCATTGCTATTTTCTTTTTTTCTCATTAAAATGAGTAACAAAAGAAAAGATGATCAAAAAAAGAGTAATAATTTTTTTAAAGTGTCAAAGAAAAAATAGGAAAAAAGAAGCTTCTAAATCATAAATACCTTTTTAAAAAAATTTGTAAATGTACTTACAGTCCATGGAATACGAGTGCGAATTTTTGTGGTATATAGGTTCACTACATAGTGAACCTATGTATTACTATAAAATAAAAGTATTACTATAAAAAAGTATTACTATAAAAAAAAATCTGAAGCTAAAATCACTCTGAATTAACTGAATAATTCTGATGGATTCCTTTTCTCTTCAAATCCCAAGCCGTCACCCTTGTGAAGACAGAAGATTAGCAGTTTACTAATCAAAAATTCTTAGTTCTAGGACATGGGTCCCCACTCAGAGCAGCTATGAGGAATCTCACTGTAGGGTCAGTGAGATAGCTCAGTGGAATAAGTGCTTGACTGGCAAGCTCAAGGTCTCGAGTTCAATCCCTGGTACCACCAAAAAAAAGTTATTGTTTGGGGCTGGTGAGATAGCTCAGCGGTCTAAAGTGCCTGCTTTAGCAAGCTTAGGCAACCACAGGGGCCATGGTTCGATCCCCAGCACCACATGCTGTGCCAGTCCCACCCCCAGGGCAGGCAGAGCCAGCCATAATATAAATAAAAAAGTTTAAAGAGAAAAAAGGATTTTTTTTTTTTTTAAAGGAACCTCACTGCAAACAGAAATGTGAGGCAAGGGTTGGGACTAAACGGTGAGCTCCACTGACTGCCCGCCCTGCTTGGGCCCACAACACAGACAGCTATTCTTACTCTCCCAAAGGCAGGGAACATACAGTTTCTCACTAGGGAAACTGATCCAGCCTGAGCAAAGGCAAGCAGATGCTGCTGGAAGGGCACCTTCGGCTGTTTCCCCTCCTGGTCGCTCCCTAGGGAAGCAGAAAGCTGAGAAGCCAGAGCTCTATGACTGGCATTTTAGTACTTCACTCAGATATGAATAACCAAAGAATACCAGACACATGAAGAATGGATAAAACAACAATAGAAAAAAAAAAAAGGAAAGAAACCTTTGAGGAAAATGGTAATACAGGATAGAAAAGAAAGCAGTCACTTTGGCAGCACATATACTAAAATGGGATACAGAAAAAAATTTAACAACAGGTTTGGGATGAATTCCTCTGAGTTCAGATGCATTCAAAAATCCATCAATCCTCCAGTGTCAGCCTTCCCAGGATGGAGGTGACTGGCTTCCAAGAGCAAGTGTTGCCAAGCAAGAGGAAGTGAAAGCTGCCAATCTCTTCAGTTTGGTCTAATAAACAGAAACAATGTCACTTGTACCAGTTGTTTGAACTTCAGAATCTGTCAAGATGCAAGACAATGGGACCTAGAACCTACCTCTCCTTAACAGCATGAAGAAGAAAGTTGTAGTTGGGCAGGAGGGCACATTGCTCTAATCCCAGATCTCTGGGAAACAGACTCAGTATGTTTTTTTTTTAAAACATTGTAACTATACAATGTAGATCAAGATGCCTGATAAAGCAAATGCTTCCAAGAAAGTCTCAACACACACACACACACACAAAAAAAAAAAAAAAAAAAAAAAAAAAAAAAAAAAAAAAAAAAAAAAAAAAAAAAAAATTCAAAAAGAAAAAACTGATAATGAAGTAGAGTGGTGTGAGAAAGAGGTTTCAAATACAATGGAAGCCAGCAAGATGACTCAGCAGTTTAAAGTGCCTGCTTAGGAAAGCTTAGGCAACCGCAGGGACCGCAATTTGATCCCTGGCACCACATGTTGTGCCTGCTCCACCCCTAGGGCAGGCTGAGCCGGCCATAACACAAAAAAAAGTACAATGAAAAGTAAAAATCAACCAAAGCCTACGCCTTCTGAAGGACAGACAAATCATATTAATCTAACATAGATACAGATCATATCCAACAAGAGAAAAGCCTGATGACTTCTTTCAAAGAGTAGGCGGGAGCATTTGCAAACTTTGATAGAAGCCGTAATAATAGAAATTTTGAATAATAGTAAAGGAAAAGAACAAATGCAGTATCGTCTCACCTGTCTGAAGAAAAGGCTGCTACAACTGAACAAAACTTAAGTCCCTCCACAAAAGCTGAAATATTTAATGTGTCAAGTCTCCTGAAGGTGAAAAGAGCACAGGACAGAGCTAATGAAGAAAGTCTGACTTTATTTCATTGAAAGAAACAGATAATATATTACAGATGACAGGGTCAGTGACTGGGAATATTCAGAATCTAAATAACAAAACTGAAATTTTGGCACATGAGACAGCAGAAGAAGAAGACAAAAAAGATGCTTGAAACAGACAGCTGTGCATGCTTTCTCTCCAGGAGCTTTCTCAGGGCACTCTGAAAGCACCTGCATTTCAGAGAGAGACTGTGATACCAATACCACACCAGAGTGCTCTTCTATAAGACCTGGACGTTCTTCCTAACTCATCTCAGACAAAGAACATGACAATGTGCATCAAAGAAGCCTGTAAGAAACTCAATATCCCTTGAAAAAAAATTTTATATTGTCTTCTATTAGTGTTTATACATTTGTAAAACTGTTGGCCTGTGATGATTAGAGAGGCTGAAACTTCTAAAGAACTTACTACTCTAATATCCACTTTAAAATCAGCCTTGGTAGGCCCATCATTAGCATCTCATAGAGCCTTGAAAACTATTTTAACAGTTATGAAATCCAGAGAAGCAATTTATATTCCTGTACTGCAGTTACTTGCCTAAAACCATAAAAAAAGAATAGCTATGATCTGATAGTTTGTGATAGCTAAGTACAGTTCATCTACTAGTTTGCACATGACAGTTATGATACTGTGACACTGTATATGTGACATGGTACATATGCTGTGACATTATATGTGACACAGTATATGTAACACTGTGACACTCTATATGTGAAGTGTTAATGTGTAATCTTAGTAAATAAAAATAGAAATGTCTGCCATCAAAAAAGAAAATTAAAACACAAAACTAAGACCAAAATCCCATAATGAATATCTTTAGAAATAAAGCAGAAAGGCTGGATAACTCAGCAGTCTAAGTGCCTGCTTGCCAGCCCCGTCGAGACACACACACAGACAGTAAGACTGGGTGTGCTGGAATGTGCCTATAATCCCAGTGCTTGGGAGGCTAAAAATAAGAGGATCACTAGGAGTCTGATCTGTCTAATAGCAGTAAAAACAAATTGGTCTAATAAATGGCTGCTTGAAAGAATAAGGCCAAAAAGACTAACGTTGGGCAACTGATGATGTAGACAGAAAATCTTGACAGATTTCACCAGAAATTTAAAATAAATGTTAAGAAATGGGAGTTGGGGAAGAGAGGAAAGTAAGATAGACAATTCACATAGACAACTTCAGGGAAGTCCTTCAGATGCCTGTAGACCCTATACTAAGTACATTAAAAAAAAAAAAAAGAGAGAAGAGCTAAAAAATTTCATGTATTTTATCAGAAATAAACATTTTAACTGAAAAGTTAAAGCACAAGGAAAATGAGAAAGCAGGAGGAAGTAAAATGATGAGTCCAGAAAAATTCAACATCTGGAGTAATAGAAGCTTCAAGAACACCTGGAATACTTTATGTACTATGAAATGTTCCGTAACTGAAGCTCATGAGCTGATAGACTAAAAGAACTCATTTAAGTATTTATCTTATGCAATGAAAACACCCTGCCTCAAAATATATTAAAGGTAAAAAAGGACAGAAAGCTTCCCCAAAATTAGGTGCTAGCTAAAGCATTGACATGGAATTATCAACAGAAACCAGAAGCTAAAAGTTAAGGGAGAAATGCCTATAAAAGCCTAAGGGGGTACTATTTCTAACCTAGAATTCTGTACCAGCAAAACAATGTATCAGCAGGATAAAGGGAAAATAAAGGCCTTTATAGACATGCAAATTCAAATAAATGCTATCTCTGACGTATACTTTCTCAGGAAATTACTGAAGCTCCTCCAATGTGGGCAGATAAATGACAAAACTGGAAAACACAGGAAAAGAGAAACCACAGAACCATGGCAAAGAGAACAGTCAAGAGCACCGCGAGCAGCACTGGGCCAGGAAGGCAGAGGGCCACAGAGAAAGACCTCTGAGGGACAAAGAATCCAAGTACTAGAAAACTTCATGTGTTCAAATAGATTAAATGGAGACTGTCAGTTCTGTCTGACCTAGGATTGAATAAGTTACAGTTAAGCACAATGTTAAGCAAAGAAGAGACAGATAGGAAATGTTACCAGAGAAAGGTTCAGGCATAGTAGTAGCTATAAAGTTCCATCGACCAGAACACTGAATCTGATTTAACTCGAGATTACACAGGAAGAACAAAGTGAGTGGGGAATGGATGAGTCACCACAGAAAGCCAATAAATAATCTATAAAATTTTTGAAAAGTAAGAGCAGTAACAGTATATTGGTTTAATCAATGGCTGCTTGAAAGAATGAGGCCAAGAAGACTGATGCTGGACAACTGATGATGTAGAAAGAACATCTTGACAGATTTCAACAGAAATTTAAAATAAATGTTAAGAAATGGGGGTTGGGGAAGAGAGAAAGCAAAGATGGACAATTCACACAAAGAACCTCAGGGAAGTCCTCAGATGCCCAATAGACACCTAAAAGCACCATCAACTGACAAATGACCTTAAAGGGGAGAAAAAGGAAAGAAAATTCAGAAAAGAGCTTTGCAACATTAAATACTGAGAATGAACATGAAAACTGCTGACCTTTGTTTTGTTTTCCAGGGCAAACCCAGGCGTGTCTGTGTCCGGTGGGTACGCCACTGTAACGTAGACATTGTATGGCTTCACCTGCATCAGGGACACAAGGTTGACACTTTGAGTTTGGGAGGTACAACTGTGTCTCTCCCCACCAACCTACCTCAGCTGCCCTGACTGTCAGAACATGGTGAGGCCAACAGGATGATTCTGCATGTGGAGAACAACCACAACTGCACAGGAAATCTCTCCTCATGGAAATGATTTAGAAAAGAAGGCAAAAGGCTTTTCCTGACCTCGATGCCACAGAACAGCTGACTGGCTGATCAGGCAGGGGCCCCAGTTGTCCACTGAGGAGTCAGTCTACTCACCCTCTCAGACTCTGCATATCATCCAAGTGTTATTATGAGGTAGGGCAACAGGCCCACACCTTATCCACCAGATTGCACAAGTGTTTTACTCTGCAGGCCGCTTCAGACATTCTTGTTTTGATCATTTCATCTACTGACTATGTCATGGCCCCTTAAGGTCCTCTCGGGCCCACATCTAGAACTACATCCATCCTGAAAGAAGTCTTATTCATGCATTCTGGTTCTGCACAGCTAGGCCCTGTCCATCAGGACATCAGGAGCCACTTCTTCCCTCATAGTACCGGCCAAAAAACATTCTTACCTGGGTGGAACTCCTAAGTCAGACCAGCTGAGCAACTCATCTGCTGACAGTTACCATCACTATTTACATAGAGAGGCTCCTTCCTTGCTTTTTTAAAACAGCTCCTCCCTCTATCTAATCTGAATCTCCATCTTATTTCTCTGACACCTGTTTAGCTTGACACTGTACCTTTACATGTAATTCCCTCCCCCGCAGACACATTCCCAATAACCCAGTGGACACTTCTGCGGGTCAGCCAGGACACACCCTCCCCAAAGACCACTCAGCAACAGCCCTACTGATGCTGATCTTGCCCTCACAATTATCAATTTCCAGGGTAACAGCCAGGCAGAGACAGGAGACAGTCATAGCATCTGAAATCTGTATGCCATGGTTTTTATTTTCTATTGGTTCACTTTGGAGGCCATGAAGACATCCAGCAGATTTGGAAGTGAAGGCAGCTAGCTGTACCATCAACTACTGAAAATCTTGAGGGTAAATTTATGTTAGACTGAAAACTGACAACACACAATAGAACAGCTTAAAGTTTCCCAGGGACTTGCCTTATCATAAGCCCCTTTTTTCCCAAGTTCCCTCAGTGAAGTATAGTTCCAGAGTCATATGGGAGAGTTGCAACCATCAGGAGAAAGGAGCAAAAGGTCCTGCCCAGTCACCCTGGGAAATGCAACAGAAAAAGGGAGATGCTGCTGTTGGTCTTGTTCCAAAACAGCCTGGGCCTCAGAGAGCTCATCATTCAGGGCTGGCAGGGCATGCAGCCTCCCATGCAGCTATGCTCATAAATGGCCATGGACAGGGCCAGCAGGGAGCCTGATGAGCAAGCAATTTCCCTTCCACTTGTTTCTGAGATCAAACTTTAAAAAATGAGTTTCCCACGGCCTTGCCCTCCAGTGCACATGGCCCAAAGAAAAACAGCACAAAAAGCCAGCAAGTGCTAATTAGAGAGACCATATAGACTGATGCCAGCTGCTCTGCTAGAGTAATTTCTATGCCTGTGTCCTTCCCCCAGAAGCAGAGATGGTCATGGTATGTAAGCCAGTGTATATCTGTGCTTCAAAGCCATGCTTCTCAAAGTCAAAGTTACAGTTGAACAGCCAATGGCTAGAGCTTTTTCCAAGGGTGGAACCACAGATTACTGGGAGTGAGGGAAACAGTCCAAGCTGTGCCAGGCTGGTGTCCTCTCTACAATCACCATGCCAGGCTGGTGTCCTCTCTACAATCACCATGCCAAGAGACTACCATGCTTCCAATGCATAGTAACATCACTTACATTGACTTTTTACAATTCAGTTATCTAATAATGCCTATTGACTAACCTATCAGGTGCCAATGTTGTCCTAAGAATGCCACATACGGGTATGAACAAAACAAATATAATCTCTGTCTTCACAGAAATTCTGTTCTTTTAAAACTCTTGGGTCACATAATTGGCTAAAATCTGAATATACTAAACTATATTTATACCTTCCTTTAACTATTAATCTTATAGTCCTAACAAAAAAAAAAAAAAAAAAAGGAAAGGAGGGTAGCTTGGGTTCACTTGTTCCTGCTAACGTCTAACATCACTGCATTTCTAAGAAGGTGTAAGAAACGCCTTTGCTAAGCAACACCCTACTTAGCAGGCCAGTTACCTGCAGCTCCTGTCTCTGCCTGACTGGCCATTCTCTGTCCTCTTGCTCTAACCCACACTTCTCCTAGCTTCATTCTCATGATGCTTCCCACCTGTCATCAACCTCACACAGAAATACAACTGACTGCTTACTAGCGAACCAGTTCAGAGCCTGCAAGATAGCTCAGTGGACCAAGTGCCTGCTTAGGCATGTGCAGGGGCTGGGGTTTGATCCCTAAGTACCACATGCTATGCCAGTCCCATCCCCAGGCACACTGATTCAGTGACTGATAGTCTGGGTGTGGTGGCATATGCCTATAATCCCACAGCTGGGAAGGCTGAAAAAAGGAGGATCATTACAAGTCTGAGCTGTGTAGTGAGACCCTATGCAGGGATTTATTTGCACAAAATTAAAAAATAAAATAAAATAAAAAATAAAGGAACCAATTTATCTTCAGTATTACCCAACTAACATGTGCTGTTTTTTGTCCACCATTTAGTTTAAACAAGGACAAAGGAGCTGGTAAGCAGACTAGCATGAAACTTCAGAGGTTAACTTTCAGCTTATTTTCTGATCATGGTAGGAAGAGGAAGGGCTTGAGCAGGACAAGACAGGCAAAATAAAATAAAGAAAATAGCTGCCCTTTTTTTTCTTTTCCTTCCGAGTTGCTGATCCATCTTTGGCTATATCCTGGCTTAGAAGAACTTTAAAATATTTTAATGTTATATTTATACTTAACCACCCCCACATGCCAACAAAGCATTCTTTTGAAATTACTCACTGTATCCATAAAATTTTTAGGATCCTATCTTAGTTTGAGAGCAAAGAGGGAAAAAGGAAGGCTTGAAAGATGATTAAACCAAGAAGATTATCCTAAGTATATGCCAGTGTGACGGCATATGCCTATAAGCTCAATACTCTGGAGGGCTGAGACAGGAGAATCATAAATTTCAATCCTGCCTGGGTAACTTAACGAGAATCTGTCTCAAAATAAAAAATAAAAAGACATAGCCCAGTGCACAGACCTGAATCCAATCCTTAGTACAGGGATACAGGGTGGGAATAGAGGAGTAGCTTTAAAAAAGTAGATGGCTTGAGATGAAAAATTTAGATTTTCAGCTATTATACTGGTTTCATTCATAGAACTGACTATATTATCCAGGTTTCAGCAGTACTTGACTATCGATTTGTAATTTCATCTAAGTTCTATTATGAACAAATGAGATTGTGAAAACTAAAATTATTTTCCCCAAATAAAATAGCCTAGTTTTTTCATGGCATATATTTATCTTCTATTTAAATAAGGGTATTTCTAGTGGGATCTGACAGAGTTTGACAAAAGTCATACAGACCTGAGATTCCAGACCAGCTATGCAGAACAAAGTGAATCACCCTTGTCCACAAGCTAAGGGTAGGCAGTACTAACAACTTGTTTTCTTTCTCTTCCCCCCGATTAGCATATCCATTGTAGCTTAAATGAAACCAGGTCAACCTACTTTACACTGTTCCCTACATTAAAGAGCCATGACATAGCTCAGCAAAGCAAGACTCAGGGGGAAGCTCCAAAGAACAGGCTTTTTCATCTCCAAAACACCCATTTCACCTATGCAAGACGAGAGGTCAAGAGCTGACACAGGCAGCTAATAAGTAAGGCAACTTCTGACCTGAGCAACAGACAAATACTCTGCTACAAGACTAACACTTGTGGCACAGGCCTGGAATCAAAGGCTTGGGCCCCATAATCCTATCATTAAGTGACTACAAGGGCTACCCTGGAGAATCAGTTAGTGGAACATCATGGCCAAACCTTGTGGGTTATGCCTGAGCAAGGAGGCCCGCAAACAGGTAGATGTCTTCAGACAAAATCTTTCCCAGGAGGCTGAGATATTCTTCTATAGATTTTTGCTACAGAAAATAATATACCTGAGTCAGCTCTTGCACGAGGATTCCCTCAATGTGGCAGACTTGACCTTGCTTCAGGCCCCACTAGACATCCCTATCACAGACCTACCACCCAAGGACGATGAGATGGAAACAGATAAGCAAGAGAAGAAAGAAGTCCCTAAGTGTGGCTTTCTCCCTGGGAATGAGAAACTCCTGGCCCTGCTTGCTCTAGTTAAGCCAGAAGTATGGACTCTCAAAGAAAAGTGCATTCTGGTGATTGCATGGATCCAGCACCTGATCCCCAAGATTGAGGATGGAAATGATTTGGGGTAGCAATCCAGGAGAAAGTTCTGGAAAGGGTGAATGCAGTCAAGACCAAAGGAGAAGCCTTCCAGACAACCATTTCTGTGTACTTCTCAGAACGTGGGGATGCTGTGGCCAAAGCCTCTAAGGAGACTCATATGATAGATTACTGGGCCCTGATGCATGAGCAGCCTATGGCAATCTCAGGGCCATAGTGCTGGACCTGAGGGCCTTCTATGCACAGCTTTATCATATTATCAGCAGCAACCTGGAGAAAACTGTCAACCCAAAGGAGAGGAAAAGCTATCTATATATTGAGACCAAGACTAGAAAAATAAACAACCTGTTCCTTGTAAAAAAAAAAAAAAAAAAAGTGACAATAAGACTCTGACCAAGTCAGCTTTCTTCCCATCTAACGATACGACAGCTGCCTCACACATTTCATAGAAGTATAATAATGAATGGCTTCTCACAAAGGGACTTCACAAAGTAACAACTGCAAAAGGAATAATCAGTATCACTATTTGAAATTTCACACTCACGAGGGCCCTGTTGGCTAAGTACATTAATTACAATGCTTTGTTATTAAGTATACATATAAGCATATATAAGGCTTTATTATTAAGAGCATTATGAATTTTAAATCCTATTCTCCCCCCATTTTATATAGTTTGTCTCATCATTTCAGTGGATGAGTGGGGAAATAGATTATCCCCCAAACCTTTAGGCAAAGGCAGGTTTTGTTTGTTTGGGTTATGTTTTTCTCCTCTTGGTTATTGCTTTTAAATCTTAAATGTTAATAGTCAGGCCAGAGGCATGACAGGCAATGAGCAAGTGAAGAACCAATGGGAAAGTATTCAAAAACTGTGTTGGTTAGCAGGCCTCTGCATGTATCGCTGTGGTCCACACAGAAGGCTGGAGAAGGTAGCAAGGAGATACTGTATCAGCTACTACAGCCTTAAAACAAAGTTGGTGTCTCTTTGGACTTTATATTATATATATATGTATATATGCCACCCACAACAAATCCTCTTCAGACTTTTAAACATCATGATGTATTATATTTCAATATACACTGTAATAGAATGAATTTATACTGCCTTGTTTAGTATGCAATTATGGATACATACATAATGCTCTCTCAGCATTTTCATGTGAAAACACTGCAGAAGCCTACGTCACACAGTTGAGGTGTGAGGATGTTCACAGCATGATATGTGTTTTTAAGATAATCCTAACTTCATTCTCCTTCCCTGAGATGTTCCATTTACCTTAAAAATGAAAATACTCCCTTTCTTTAAGACACAAAAACCTAAGTACTAAGAGAGCCAAATAATGGTTTTATTCTAGCTCTCGCACTTTACAGATGAGGGAACTGAGAACAAGTTAAATGACTTGTCTTAATGGCTAGAATATCCCTTTCTAGCTCTTCCTTTGCTTATTATTTTCAGCTCTTCTTTTCAGTATTTAATAATTTTATTATTCAGCCATAAAGGCAGGTCTTTCTGTTAAAAGATCTCTACAGAATAAAATGCTTGGTTAACCTTAAACATACACACAGCATATCAGGCCAACAAGGTCACGAAGATATTGCCAGCACTTTATGTGTTAATCAGGCAAACCCCACAACCATGTGCCTTTTGTCATAAGTATAATTCTCATGCAGTAGGAACTGTTAAATGCAAAATTTGGGCTCAGCCAGTTCTCTTTCACTAATGTCAAATCTACACATCTACCTTAATGTAAAAATGTGTAAAGAAGTTAGAAAATTAAAAACCTCACACACTGCTGAGTTAAGTAGAAAACACATAAACATAAATACAACTTTTACCTCCATCTGCAAAGCTTCTGCCAATCCCCTTATGGCAAACTTCGAAGAAGAATAGGCTGTGTATCCAAATAATCCCAGCTGTCCTGCCTGGGAGGACATAAACACGATCCTGCCCACCCGGCGCTCCATCATGGTGGTGATTACTGCTCGGCTGGGATACACACTGCCCAAGTAATTGATGTTCATTAACTTCTGCAGAGAACAAAGGAATCACATGAGGTTGGAGCAAGGTCAAAAACTTAAGGACCTGCTTAGGCAAGCACAGGGGCTGTGGTTCAGTCCCTGGCACCATAAGCCATGCTGACCCCATCCCTGAGTACGCTGAGCCAGTGACGGCCATGGTGGAGTGCACCTGTAAGCCCTGTGCTGGGAAGACTGAAAGCAGAAAGATCATCAGAAGTTCCAGCTGCATAGTGAGACCCTGCACCAAAAATTTTTTTAAAAATGAATAAAAAAGCTTAACAGGGGCTGGGGAGATAGCTCTGAGGCACTAGCGTCTGCCTGGCAAGTGCAAGGTCATGAGTTTGAACCCCATTCCTGCAAAAGAAAAAAGCTTAAGGGCTCCATCAATAAGAATTCTGTATGTACTTCAAATTTAAGTTCTTTGATGAAAGTCTCAGTAATAACAGATTTGTTAAGTGAATGAATGAATAAGAGTAAATAATACCACATATAAGGCATGATGCTCAAAGCCTATCACTTGAAGCCTATTTCACTCTATTCTTAGTAATATCTAGTCACTCTAGTCACAGTAATATCTGTGCTGAAAACTAGTCAAAATTTAGTTTTCTCTCTCTAAAAAAAAAAAAAAAAAAAAAAAAAAAAAAAAAAAAAAAAAAAAAAGAGCACTGTTATGTTGCCAGTAATCCTCTCGAAAGACAGTTTTAGGAAAAAACTTACAAAATATTTCCAGTCCTGTGGTTCTAAGCTTTGGCTCTGCTATATACTATCTATTGGATGATGAATCAGAAAGTCAAACATTATTCATTTTTCATTCAACTGAAAACAAGGCTAATTTTGGAATGATCACATGGTATTACTGCAGAGAGCAAAACAGAATAACATAAGCGCTGGTATCCCACAGGAAGTGCTCAGTACATTCAGGTCTTATATTTTGGTTCCTTGGTTGATAAATTGAATTTGCTTCATGATTCTCTAAAGATGGCAATGTTCATGTTCTGGCCATTGTCTGTTTTTATTACCCAATGCAGAGTTTGCAAACAACAAAAAAATTGCCAAAACTTTTGTTTGTGAAGCAAATTATTCACAAACAAAAGTGTTTATGAACAGAGGTACCACTGTATTATTATAAGAGGTTAAATGAGCTGGTGAAATAGCTGTGGCACAAGTGCAAGGTTGTGAGTTCAAACCCTGGTCCTCAAGGCAAACGAAAAGAGGTTTAAAAAGTACTAATAATATGTTTTCTTCAAGCTACAGACTCATGAAACATAAAAATCTTAATTGTTTTAATTTGAGAATGCCTGAATTTAAATGTTTCTACATTAAAAGTCTTATAAAAATATTAGCTCTGTCATAATGTAAAACTCACCACTCCAATTGGAGAAGTCAGTTACGTAAGTTAAATCTATATAAAATAAGTAACTTCCGAAAATGACCAAAAATATCAGGAAAGACATAGAAAAATATTTACATTTTAAGTTTTTCAAAAGTAGAGGGCCGGTGAGATGGCTCAACACTTGCTTAGGCAACTGCAGGGACAGCAGTCCAATTCCTGGCACTACATGCTGTGCCAGCCCCACCTCCAGGGCAGGCTGAGCCAGCCATATTATTAAATAAATAAATAGATAAATAAATAAGTAGAGGGCAGCTGATTTTTTTTTTGTTTGTTTGTTTGTTTTTGTGGGACCGAGGTTCGTACTCACAACCTTGCACTTGCCAGACAGGCATTTATGCCATGGAGCTATCTCCCTGGCCCCAGGGCAGGTGATATTTAGACTGCAAGTACAACTATTTTAACTATTAAATAAAGGGCCATACATACAAGTACAGAACCCAGTAAATATAGAAAATCGTGATTGTTTAAGGTGTTGGTGGATAGTTCTGACCCCCAGTTGCCCTCAGCTGCCTAGGTTCCAGAGTAGATGCTCCCAGCCATCTAAAACCCCAAAAACAGTACTCCCACACCGTATTGCCTCCCACCTGCACCACCAGGTCACAGCACACCTTGTACAACAAAGCACTCCCACTGAATCAACTCCTACTCAGCTAGTCTCACCTCACCCACCCTACGCTCTCACAAGGTACCAACCCTATCCATAAAAACCCAGCTCGACAAGCTACTCAGACACCCTTAGAGGATCTAAAAAGCAAAATTATACCACAGACCTCCCGAGAAGGTTCACACAGCACCAAGCACTTCTAGAGCGGGTAAGAAGTGGGAGGCATGGGACTAAATGACAGGAGTTTGCACCAAAAGTCTGTGTGCAAGGCAGTTAGGTAGATGTCTTAGTTACTTTTTGCTCATTGCTGGTACAAATACCCAACACTCAAAATGAAGGAAGGAAAGGTTTATTTAGCTCACAGTTCATAGAGGTTTCAGTCCATATTCGGCTGGCCCAAGGCTGAGTGGAGCAGGGGAGAGAGCATCCAGTTCATGGTAGCAGAACAGCAACAAAATGGCGGCAGAGGCAGCCAATCAATCAGGGCAGCAGAGCAGCAGCAACAGCTCTAGTCCGTCTCTCTGTCTCTCTTTATATTACATTCAGGCTCTCCACCTTAGCCTCCGCCTTAGGCTACACCCATAATCCCAGAAGCACTTCGACCCATAATCCCATCGGTACTAAAACCCATAATCCCAGGGATCATGGAAATCCCTGCCCATTGACAACATGAGGCTTTGGGGGGACAACTAGACATAAACCATAACAGTAGACAACCTACTAGATAAACACAACATGGCATTATCCACACACAGAGTGGTACTAACCAATTAAAATGAATGGCACTGATGCCTGATAAAACAGGAATGAATAGCAAAAATTTTATGCTAAGTGAGAGAAGCCACAGGAAAGGGAATATATCAGATGATGCCACTTTTTTTTTTTTTTTTCAGATCAGGCCCTGAACACCACTAGGACACAGAACAGTGGTGTTCAGGGCCTAGGACAGCAGTCCAGGACAGAATGGGGAGTAACTGCTTCATAAGTGTAGACTTCCCTTCTGGAATGATAAAAATCCTTTGAAGTTGGATAGAAGTGGTAAATGCACAACACTGTCAATGTGTAAGTGTTCCCTCTAAAACGGTCAGTTCAGGGCCAGCCAGATACCTCAGTGGACTAAAGCGCCTGCTTAGCAGCCAGAAGGATGGAGTTAGATTCCAGGTGTGCGGTGCTGGCCCCACCCCCAAGGAATGCTGAGATAGTGACTGAGACTGGGTCTGGTGACATATACCTGTAATCCCAGTGCTTGGGAGGCTGAAAACAGGAGGATCACTGCGAGTACAATCTGTGTAGTCAGACACTGTAGACCCTCTACTAAATACTAAATACGTGAGAAATAAGTAGATAAAAATAAAATGGCCAGTTCTGGGTGTGGCAGCATGTGCTTATAATTCCAGCAGTCAGGACACTCCTGAAGGAGGTCTACCACCTTGGACAACTTAGTAAGACTTTGCCTCAAACAATAAATAAATAAAAAATCTGGGGCCCGGAGGGATGGCTCAGTGGTCTAAAGCACCTGCTTGGGAAAGCTTGGATGGCTTCAGGGACTGTGGTTCGCTCCCCGGCACCACATGCTGCGCCAGCCCTGCCCTCAGGGCAGGCTGAGCGGGACATAAGAATGAGTGAATAAACAAGCAAAGGTTCTGAAACAAGAAAAAAAAAAAAAAAAATTTAAAAATTCTAAAATAAATAAATAAATAAATAAACAAAAAATCTATCAAACAAATACATAAAAATAAAATGGCTAATTTTCTACAAATTTTAACTTGCTTTAAAAAAACTAATATAGAACAATGACCAAAAACAAAACACTAAAGCAGTCATTTTCTCAAAGCCTTTTTTACAAAGTTGACATGGATCCTTCTTCAGTCTGGCAGAAGTTTTGTGCTGAAAAAGGGTTAGTCTAGACAAAATACAGGTTTAATGAAAAACTGTCTAGACACTAAACATGGAGATTCCAACTTTCTTGGTCAATTTCACATTTCTGACCCTGCCGAGAAGCACACATTTTCTAGGTAGAAGGCAAGGATTCCTCTCCAGGTCTGATCAAGCTAAGAGAAAAAAACCCACAGATACTGACACTGAGACTCTTCCCAAGATATGTCCCCCACTGTCACCCATGGAAAGCCCATAGCCAAACATCCCTACCCACTATAAAGAATCAGTCAGTGCCTCACTCTTGAGGACAAGTATAAGCGTGGCTCACCACATACCCAAGCAAAGCCTCCCCCACACACAGAAGTACCAGCCTCAAAAGCTGACAGCAAGAGATAGTTACAGGACAAGGGCAAATTTAAGTAACACTCAATCCCTATAGGCTTCAGATGGACACAGCACAAGGAAACCATGTGAACCACTCAGAAAGGAAAATTAAAAGAAGTAATCTCAGGGCTAGGGAGATACCTCAGTAGGATAAATGCCTACCTGGTGAGCGCAAGGTCCTGAGTTTGATCCCTGGTACCACGGGGGGGGCGGGGGGGGGACTCAAGAGAAAGAAGCTCAAATTCCCTGGGCTGATTCAGCAGGTCTCAAAGTCCTCAGCATAAACTCTCAGGCATGGGTAAGATTTATTACAGGGCAGAGATATGAACGAAATCAGCAAGGAGAAAAGATAACATGCAGCAGAGTCCAAAGAAGCCAGGTGTGAGTTTCCAGGACCTATTTCCCAGTGGAAGTACGTGGGGCCTGCCCAATTCCTCCAGCAATGAGCTAGAACAACACAAGCTTCATATTCTTCCTTGTCATTAATTCCTATGTACCGGCACCTGATATAATACACCTAAGTTTGTTCTCTTGTCTTTACAACATAGACTTCCACAGAGCATTCACTGCATTGCCTTGGAACTGCCACGAGACACAGAGTAACACAATCCCCACTCCTGCTGTCCCAGGTCCACACACCCCACTTCCTGGCGTCCCAACTTTCAAGCTTTGCATTTATTTATTTCAATCACGTAAACTACTCATGCATCAAAACTACTCTTTGCTCCCTGTTCAGTCAAGTTGAACCTGCAGATTCTCATTCCACATCATCCCACACATGTATCCACCTGCACGCACACTTTGCAACACACCCCCATGAACACCTACTCCTCTATCACTACCTCCCAAATCTTCTGCTTTATCACTTCATGCATAGACTTGCACAACTATTTCCTTCAACTGATTCTTTACACAGCTGTGGATACAATCCTCAAATCTCCATTCCGTTCCTTCCAGAGGAAGGTCTACAAGTCTACATCATCTGTCTTTCTGAATTGATAAGGAAGCCTTGGACACATCCCACCATTCTCCTTGTAGCTACACCTTGACTCCTGCTCTCCTTGAGTACATTTTATCATGCTTTCCCACGGCCCAACAGAAGCAAGACAGCTGTGATGCTGGTTCAGAGTTTACTGTGCTACAACAGGGGAACATGATTCAAATTCAGAATCAAAACCCATTACCTTTCAAAGGGCTAACAGAACAGTAACAAAAGGTATGGGTTGATGTACTGCCAACTATAAAATATTTTGCACTTAAGAAAGATTGCTGTTCTAATGGCCATTTCTTGATGTTGAAGAAAATTATGAAGAGACTTATTCCTTGACAAAAATGTTTACAATGTAAGTAAGGTGCATCAACATGATCTCCTGGCTAAGAACTCCAGCAAGGATATTTTTCAACTTTTCTTCTCTGTCACTGTTGGTAATACTCATCTGCTCCATGCCTGTAGTCTCAGCTATTTGGGAAGCTGAGGCAGACACAGCAAATCCGAGACCAGCATTGGCAATTTAATGAGATCCTGGCTCAAAATAAATTTTTTAAATGGATGGGGATTTAGTTCAGTAATAGAGTACTTGCCTAGAATGTATGATTAAAAAAATAAAAGAAAACAATAAAAATACTGATACTTGACAAGAACATCCAACTTCTCTGGTTTACAAAGTTCTGTCTTGAAGAGGGGGCCTCAGTGAATTGCTGTAATAATCTGTACCATATTAATTGTTTTGTTTTTCATTTCATGGATGAAGTTCAGATTTGCTTATGTGCTTAAGGTTGGATGGTTGTGGCCCTAGGGACAAAGACTCATCACCCTTCCTCTTGTCTTCTCAAGCTTCTGTGAACACTCAAATAAACTCATCTATCTCATCCTAAACACCTTTACTCAAAACTTACTCTACTTTTTGTATATGGACTATCCCAGCAAACCAACATTTTTACTTACTTCAAAAGTACTAACTTCAAGATCTTCAAATTTTCCTGCCAATGCCAACCCTGCACAGTTGACAAGCATATCCACTGGACCCAGTTTCTCCTGTGCCTAGAAAAATGAATCAGAATAGGTATAAGAACACAGAAAAATTGCAGAGCAATAAAGTCAGGTTGATTAAAAAAAAAACCTTCAAACCACAAAAGCTATAGAGAAGATGGTTCAATTCTAAGCCACAAGGCAAAATGTTACAAACAAATCAAGTGATTAAATCCAATCCCCAGGGCTGGCGAAATAGCTCAATGGTCTAAAGCACCTGCTTAGGCAAGCTCAGGCAACCACAGGGACCATGGTTCAATCCCAGGCACTACATGCTATAGCAGCCCTACCCCAGGGCAGGCTGAGCTGGCCATAACATAAATAAAGTTAAAAAAATAAAAAGTAAAATAAATCCTATTTATCCAATCTCTTACTTGTTTTATGACATTCTCTACTTGATGATAGTCTTCAGATACATCAACTGAGATACAAAGCACCACCTGTTAAAAAGGAAAAAAAAAAAGATCTAAGGTATATATATGTTTAAATTACTTTTTAAAGATTCTGTAAAAATTAAAATCAATTCTTTCCATTAAAGAAGGACAATTTTTTTTTTCTCAGTACTGAGAATAAAACCCAGGGGGCTCCACCCCCGACGTATTTCCTCAGCCCTTCTTTTTGTACCACCCATGCTGCCCTAGACCTTTGGATCTTCCTGTCCCAGACTCGCAAGTTGCTAGAATTATAGGGATGTATGATCATACTCAACTAAGAAAGCAAATTTTGAACGCACAAATTGCAGTGTTTGAAATCTGCTGACAATGCACTTGATAAGAGGCACATCCACAAGAAACAACACACACTGTGACAGGCTGAGTCGAAGGGCAGTGTGGGGCAGGTGCTAGAAAGGGGCAGGCAGCTTCTTGGGAAGCCTGGGGCTATGATTGCGATAGGTCTCTCCCAAAAGCCCATGTACTAAATGTTTGGTTCCCAGCCAAGTAGAACTTTCAGGAGGTAGAGCTGCTGGAAGGAAGTGGATCTTCTGGGAGTATGCTCCTGAAGAGAGTAGCAGGTTCCAGCCCCTTCCTGCCTCTCCCTTGCTTCTTGGTCACCATGAGAGCAGCTTTGCTCCCCTATGTGCTCCTCATCTTATGTACTGCCTCAACACAAGCCCAAAAGCATCAGGGCTAAGGGGACATATGACTTAGCTCTCCCACACCATGGCTCTCCTTACAAGTTGGCACTGCAGGTATTTTGTCACAATGATAGAAAGCCAATCATTAGTCTTGGGTCACAACCTGTCTCCTTACTCACCAACTCAGGCTCACACCAGCTACCTCAGCCCCTGTTCTCGACCTATTCATGCTGTACAAACTACAAGCACTATTCACATAACCTAAACCCTTGGATAAATGAAGAGAGGTGGGACTTATCATGCAGCACTGAACAGGGACAATCCTGGCTCTCAGCCACAAACACTCAAGCTCCACAATTTTATACCTTTTTTTTTCCTTCTATCACAAATTGTATTAATATGAGGGAAAAGCTGTGATCTAGAGAGCTGGGGTTCTTCTGCTATCTGTGGGCTGCCGAAAAGTTGGCAGAAGCATAGGCTATTCTAAAGAAACTCATGTGTGCAAGGGAATGTAGACAAGGAATTTTACAGCACAGATTTCAGAAGCAAAAAAAAAAAAGGTGGGAGCATCTCAATAGGAAACTGATTAAGCAGACTCTGGAGTAAATGAGGCAGATTTTTTTTTTAACTGACACAGAAAGATGTCTAATACACCTGTGGGAGGCAAATATTTAAAACCTGCCAAAAAGGCAAAAATTAAAAGTCAGCTAACAAAGTGTTGACAAGGACATGGAGCAAAATCAGCCACAATCACTCCAGAGGGTATAACACAGGGCCGGTGAGCTTGAAAATGCCCGTATACACTATAGCTTGGAAATTCCATTTCTAGGTAAGCAACGTACTTTTACTCATGCAGAGAGACACGGTGAAATACTTCTGCAACTGAAACTAACAACAACAGCAACAAAAATCCCTGGCTGCAACTTATATATCAAGAGTAGACCTAATGAACGAAAGGTAATTTAGACATAAAACTCAATTCATTTGACACAAAACTTCCTCTCAGAAAGTTATATCACCTCTTTCCTACTTTATGGAGTTACATATATGGATTTTTAAAATAATATCAAAGGAAGAAATAGAGTTGCACAAGCAAGTATAAAAAATGATGTTGGATAAATCTATCCAGATAAAACTAGAGTAGTGCTGCCTAAGGCTGGGAGGGGCTGCAACAGGAACGGGAAGTGACCACTAAGGTAGTCAGAGATTCCTTATGTTGTGACAGAAACAATCTAAAATTAACTATAGTGCTGGGTGCCTAACTTTGTGACTAAAAAAAAAAAAAAAAAAACATGGCCTGCATACTTTAAATAGAGCAGTTGTTCTGGGCATGGTGGTGTACACCTGTTTATCCTTCTAAGGAGGCTGAGGTGGACGCTGTATGTGTACATGCATACTGAGTGGCTTACACAGATTGTCTCAAAATAAACAAAAAAAGGCTGGGGAGGTAGATGACCAGTAGGGTGCTTTCAAACATGCAGGAGGCTGAGAGTTCAATCCCCAGCATAGAAAGAAAGAACAAATGAATGAACACATGCACACACAGAAGAAAGGAAAGAGAGTGTGTGACTGCATGGTATATGAATTATATCTAAAAAAAATTGATTTTAAAAGTAAGGATGCCATCAAATTAAAAAATAAACAACTGGAAAATCCTTGTCACTCACATTTTTTCATAGATAATAAAATTTTTAAAAAGAAAAAAAAAGAATTCCATTTAAAAAAATCTGGTCGGGCATGGTGGCCCACGCCTGTAATCCCAGCACTCGGGAGGCTGAGGCAGGAGGATTGGTGCGAGTTCGAGGCCAGCCTGGGCTACGAAAGTGAGCTCAGGACCAGCCTCAACTGCATAGTGAGACCCTGTCTCAAAAAAACAACAACAACAAAAAAATAAATAAATAAATAAATAATTAAAATTAAAATTAAAAAATAAAAATTAAAAAAATAAAAAAATCTGGTCAGGGTAATACCTAGGAATGTGAGGCTAGTATGCAACAGCTTCAGAAACCTCACAAATCCTGCAAAACTCAATTCTGGGGGAAGGGAGAATTTTATAATATATACTATTTAATCCAATGTATCAAAATACTGTATTTGCTAGATGGTCTCACTACACAGCTCAGACTCACAGTGATCCTCCTGTTTTCAGCCTCCCCTGCACTAGGATTACAGGAAAGTGCCACCACACCCAGTCAGTGGCTGGCTCAGTGTGCCCACGGGCAGGGCCAGTATAGCATGTGGTGCTGGGCATCAAATGCCAGTCCCTGTGCTTGCCTAAGCAGGTGCTTAGTCCACTGTGCTATCTCGCTGGCCCAACATAAAACATATTAAGAAGATACTTTTACATATTTTATACCATAAAAGCCATGCTCTCGGTTTGCAGTTTTTAAAATGGATTATCTCATTTAATTTTTTAAAATCAAGTGTAACAGACAAAATCATCTGAGGAATATGATCTCATTTTGAGGTATATTATACTGTGAGATGATTACTGCAATCAAACTAGTTAATGTATCCAACATCTTAATTTTTATAGCAATTCTTAATTTCTTCTTTTTAGAAATATAATGGCACAAATGCATCCTGAAGTAAAAATATAAATAAAAAAATGTGCTCAGCATTCATTCTCAAAGACATTAAAATAATTAAACAAACACCATTCTATACAATTTCTTGATGTCTCCATCCATTAATTTTTTTTTTTTTTTTTTTTTTTTTTTTTTTTTTTTTTTTTTTTTTTTTTTTTTGTATTTTAGGGAAGGGTCTATAGGTGTTCAGGGTCTCACTACTAGATCAGACCTCTAGTGACCCACCTGTTTACAGCCTCCCAAGAGCTGGGATCACAGGCATGCACCACCAAGCCCAGTCTCAATTGTTGTCTAAGTGTGCTTGGGGCAGGGCCAGCACAGCAGGCCTGGGGACCAAACCCCCAGCCCCTGCATCCCTCTGCACCTGCTGCAAGTGCTTTAATCCATGGAGCTATTTGGCTTAAGGCATTTTTGAAAATAAAAAAATAGGTAATGCAATTGACACTGTTTTAGGACCTAAACCGTACTTCTTCCATTAGGGTGACAGGTATGTACTTGTTAATCTGGCCCTATATTTCATACTAAACTATACATTATATGTCATTTTAGGCAACTGAAAAATTCTACAACCACAGCAAATTCTTGAATATACTTTCCTGTTAAGCACTACATAGATCTTTTGAATAATTGACATGAAATAAATTTTTAGTAATAGTTATTTGACTAATGGCTGTTGTGTGTGAAACCATACCTTGTTTAGTTAATAACCTGAATTTCTTGCCATTTCAAACATTTTTACCTTGTAAAAACATCTAACATGTATTTTAATAAAAGAAAAAGAAAAACTATGCTTTCAATGACCTATGCACAGCTAAAGTGATCACTTTTCTTTCTATTGTAGTGCTGATTAGTACAGGAAAATGCATCCTAAGGTCAGTGCTTTACCTGTTTGTCATTAATGGAGTATTTTTCGATTTCTTTCTTTGCCTGAAGCAGCTTCTCCTGAAAACAACAAAGAACAATTAGATTTGGAGATTGTTATGTGTGCTATCTGCGCATGTGCTGAAAAGGAGAAAAACAACCCAATTGTTGATATAAATATTTATTAAATTCTATGAACATACAAAACAACATCTGTGCCAAGTAGCTATGGGCTGAAGTTCATGAAAGAAGTAAAATAAAATAGGCTAAAACTAAGTGACAGCAAGTTTTTAAATTCATTGCAGAGAAAGATAAAAGAAAAAACAAGTGAACCTCAAAGTCCCAACTAACAGTATGAACTGGGATGCTCACTGGATCAATTCTAATGCTTTGCTCTGACAGTATTTACTAGTGATATGACAAGTGATATAACAGGAGCGATATAACAAGATTCTAGTGGTACAAGAGCAATCAGACTGTTATGCAGTACTTCACCAAGCATGTGTAATCCCACACCATAAGTGATTTTGTAAGATGTCCAGTATTTTTCTCCTCTACTATAAAAGAAAAAAAATTACATGGATTGGATAATTATATATATATATATATATATATATATATATATATATATATACACACATACACGTTTACTTATTTATTTTGCAGGACCAGGATTCAAACTCATGACCTTACACTTGCCAGGCCGGCACTTATGCCACAGAGCTATCACAGAGCTATCTCCCCAGCCTCTGGGTAATCCTATCCTAGGCTGGAAAACTAGAAAAATAATGAAGAGATCTAGAGAAGAACAAAAAGGGAGGAAAATTCCTCCAAATGAAATGAGAGATTGCCAAATATGAATGTCCATAATAAAATGATATTGTTCTATTTAAAAAACCTAAAGGCCAGCCTGATAGCTCAGCAGACTAAAGAGCCTGCTTCAGCAGAGCACAGCTGCTGGGGTTGAATCCCCAGGGTGCTGTGTCAGCCCTGCCCCACAGGGTGCACAAAGACTGCAGACGGGCTGTGGTGCATACACCTGTAATCCCAGCACTTGCGAGGCTGTAAACAGATTAATCACTATGAATCTGATCTATGTAAGTGAGACCCTGAACACCTTAAAGATCCTGCCCCTAAATACAGAGAAAAAAAGAAAAATCTGTATCTATATATATGATATTTTGCCAAGATTGGGATGAAAGCTAAGGGTCTGAGTTTAACCCACAGTGAAAGAAAGAAAGAAAGAAGGACAGAGACAGAGACAGACTGACTAAAGAAGTTCTTGGTACCAAAAGGCTATTCTGTGCACATATTTACTTTATGTATAGTGATATAAAAATCTCAACAACTTCCTGACACCTGTAATTCTGGCTACTCTTAACTAATTTTTCATGTATCTTCTATCAAATACTATCATTGCTATAAACATTCAAAATGCCATTCTATGAAATCTATATTTACTCATGCCTTTAATGCTATAATAAAGTCAATGCTAAAAAAGTGAAGATATATGTAAAAGACAAGTAAACTAACTCTGCCTTTCCTGGTCTTTGAAAGAAATCATGGATGTGCAAGACTAATTCTAGGTCCTTACCTAAACATCTTACCCTGAGGCTCACCAAGGCTTGCCCTTCTCAATGGTCTTTATTCACCTGACCACACCTTAGCTAGAGTTATTTCCCATGCCACAATGTCATGCTGGCGCTCCTTCTCTTCATCATTCCTTTCCTCATTTCTTCTCTCAGCAGAAGAAATGCCTGGAGCACTACACACTCAGTGGACAACAGCCATGGGCATTAAGCCTGGTCCTCATATGGGGCAAGAGTGCATCATCACTGCTCATACACACAATGCCACTGCTTTGTGCTCTGAAAACAAGTCTGACAGGAAATATAGATCTAGCCAAAAAAGATTCTGCTTGGACTTTATATACCACAAGCAATTTGCAAAGAGTAATCGTAGGCACACACCTACACAGTTCCAGGTATCAACCAGAATAAGAAACACCTTTAGAAGGCAGCTTCAGAATCACTGTTACCAGTACAGCTGGCTTCCCATGGCCAGCCATGTTATTTAGCCAACTCTCCTCCTCTCCTATCTCAAGATCTGCAAGGTCACTGATGGTACTATCTGATAGACTAATAGCACTAAATATACATTTGGACACAGAGGAGTGCTTGGCCCAAACACAAGAAAGAAATGGTAGTTCAGGAATCACATCCCATATCAGGGAAGGAAGCCCTTTCAAGTACAGGTACAAATCAGGATATTTAGTCCAGCCTTTGTGATTAAAGTTCAGTATGTACACCAGTAATAAGGAACCTACAAGACTTACCTCATTCCGTGCAACCAGAGTAATAAACGCCCCTTGTTTGTAACACTCAATAGCGATGCACTTTCCAATGCCACTGGAACCTCCTGTAACCTACAAATAAAAACAAGAAAATCTTAGCACTTATGTTTTGATCTCTGTAAGAAATTTACTTAAAATAATTATGATGGGACTGGGTGTGTAACTCACTAGTACAGCATTTGTCTAGTAAGCACGAGGCCTTCAGTTCTACCCCCAGCACTGAAAAATAAAATTAAGTAATTATGGGCTCTAAAAACATCTTTAAGAAGTGCCTAATTACTGCAACTTCTCTGTAAAAAAAACAATACTTGAAATAAGCACAAGCAGGAAGGGACACACTGTCTTCCACTGTCTTCAGGGTCTGGCTTTTTGACTATTTTCAGTACTGAACTACAAACTGACTCAGTGTAATAAGGAACAGTGCTCTATAACTCTAGCTAATAATTAGTCCTCCTCTGATTCCAAAATCAAATGAATCTTAGTTCCTTACTATATACCTATGCATGATTAGACCTACAACAGATAAAAATAATGGACACCTGAATATACAGTAGCTTATATTTTAAATGACTGCTTACTATAAAATATGGTCAGAAGGAACATAGAAAAAAGGTAAAGCTTCTCACCTTGCACTGTGCTATCACTCATATCTGCAAATGCTCGGCCATACTATCCATCTCTCACTTCCACACACATTCAGCCACAGGGGCTTAGCACGTTCTGTTTCCCTGGCAGGACTACTCTCTTCCTCCCTTCAGCTACCTGGTACTTGTTCTCCCTGCATTCCTCACCTCAAACATCACTGCCTCAGGAAAGTCTGTTCTGCATCTCATGGCCCCGGCATGATCTATTATTTTTTGCATTCCTTTTTCTTTACTTGACAGCGCTCATGAAATTGAGCAACTATACATTTGTTTGTGTGATTACCTGACTGACAACCATCCCTATCACTACCCTACAAACTCAAAAAACAAACAAACAAACAAACAAACATTCTGTTCTCCACTACATTCCTATGGCTTAGCACAAGGGCTCAGCACATAATAAGCAGGGCAAGGAATTATCTTTGTAATTATCTGTCCTTATACAAACTACAGACCCTTGTAAGGTTCTGTATCCTGCTTTAAAAAAAAAAAAAAAAAAAAAAAGTCATGTTATAGTACTAAGGATACAGTTCTTTCTGGTGTTGGCTTAACATGTGGGAGGCCCCACAGGCTGACCCACATCTGTGCATGTACATGTACGTACACGTACACACACACACACACACAATTATGTCCTATGTTAGAAAATTAAAGTTTCACATTACCTTAAAGATCTGTATCAAAATTTAGCTACTTCTTCACAGTCAGACCTCTGAATTACTTTACATATAAATCATGCTATAAGGAACATCTCCCATCCCATGATTCTAATGTCATAGCGAGCGCCCTCCCCCCTTCATAAAGGTACATGCTACCATGTAGCTTACTGTCACTGTTCATTTCTCATAAGATTTACCTTGTCACCAATGGTAGATTTCTTTGGTGGATAATTCACCAATTACCTATATAAGTTTACTATAAAAATATACATTTTGCTTGGGCTAAGTTCTCTCTGAGGAGGTCTTTGCTATTGGTCTATTTCATGTTTGTTTTGACTTATTAAAAAAAAAAAAAAGCAGTACACTTCAACAACTAGCAGGCCCTTTCAAATGTCCATTTCCTGCAGGGAGCCCTGCTACTTAACTGCCGTTCCACCCCAGACCATGATGCACTCAGACTTTCTAACGCTATGCACCTTGCTGAGGTCACTTCAAATGGCCCCTACTCCATGAAACTTGTCCAGATGCTGTTAAAACTTCTGCCCTTATCTGTCACCATCTACATTCACAGTCACAGGCGTATCTTAGCTCCCTGGCCAGATAGTTCTTTAGGGTAAAGTACCAAGTCATATTGATCTTACCTACTTCATATTGATCTTACCTACTTCTAGCACAGTACCTTACACAAGCAGTTGCTAAGTATGTATTTCTCTACATTAGTTTGTAAATCAGTATCTCATGTTATTTCCCTGAAAACTCTTGATGTCACAAAAACTTGTATATGAAATTTCTTTATTATCCAGTGAATTGATGAAAGTTATGAAGTTACTGAGAAAATTTATATGCTATTAAGTGCTATGTATACATAAGTCACAGTTATTATTGCTGTCTTTTTTTCTAAATTAACCATAGGAAAGCTGTATAAATTTACAGCAAACTGAAAACAAGGTTTTTCTGTAATAGAAGACTGGAGCTTCTAGATCAAATTTCTCAAGAAACTGTCTTCTAGTCAAGCCAGATAAAGTTTAAATAGTATCACCTAAGCAATTCTGAGATAAGTTATTCTTACTGTTTTAGAAAACATCAATGGTTTTCCCCCAATGGCTAAAAAAAAGTGTACATATATATTAAGCTGACAATTGCTAAAATGAACCCTGGCGGAAAACACTAAGGATAACAGTTGGATTTCCTTTGTTTATCACTCCATTTTACTATTCATTGAGAATATAAATATAGTTCAAATGTTACCATTCTTTTAATCACATCGTTCAGTTCTTACAAAGGGCAACAGGAGTTGGCCTGCTGCCAAGTGAGTTGCTCTCAGCCACCCACAAAGGGAGGCTGGCAACATGCCTGTGAAATGGGCTGCTTTGCCGAGGCTTCACACTGCAGTGACACAGGGCACACCAGCAGATACAAATTGTTACAGAAACTAATCAGTAAACAGGTATACTTTATTCATGTTGCCACAGGCTTCCTCTTCCCATGTCACCTGCTTTATACCTGATCAATCCCATTATGCTTTCTTTTTCTTTTTTTTTTTTTTTTCTTTTTGACACAGGGTTTCATTGTGCAGTTCAGGCCTGGCCTCAAACTCAGACTGATCATCCCATCTCAGCCTCTCAGTACTGGGATTACAGGTATGCACCAATTACACCTCGTCATTTTACTCTTCCTACATTAAAGAATGGTGAAACTCGGCAGTTATTCAGGTCATCCTCTCATTACATAGCTGTATATATATCCATCTGTAACATTAAAGTAAGATGGTAAAATAAGTAATGCTTGTTTTATTCTAACAAATCCTTTGTTATGCTACTTATAGCCTGGAAAGAGGGGACAATGGATTAGTGTCAAAGTTAACTGAAACACATTTTGTAATTATTGAGCCAAAATGTTTAATATTTACTTTCATTATTATTTTGCTTCTGCCCCTCTTCCCCCAAGTTATAGCCTGCAAGGACAACTTCTAAAAGAACTCAATTCTTAGCCACGCACGGTGGCGCACGCCTGTAATCCCAGCACTTGGGAGGCTGAGGCAGGAGGACTGGTGCAAGTTCGAGACCCAGCCTGGGCTACAAAAATGAGCTCACGGCCAGGTTGAACTGCACAAGGCCCTGTCTCAAAAAGAAAAACAAAACAACAACAACAAAAAAAAAAAAAAAAACCCTCAATTCTTAATTAAAAGCATGCTTTTGAGGCATAAATTTCCTTGTGCATCACTGTCTCATCTACACTGAACTTCTCACCTTCCACACCAGGACACCAAGAGTTGGAAACAAACTAATAGTTCTACAAAGGAGAAATTAAAGAAAATAAAATTTCTCATCCAGAAGCCCTTACCCAAATCTTAAAGTATACTAAAACAGATAACTATCTTATCCTGCAAGAGTTCAGTAGGAAAGCAAACGTCCCTCACCTAGGGTACCAACAAGATGCATCTCACCAGCTTAGCGATCAGCCCTTCCTTACTCACACCTCCGGGCCCAGCGAGCCTCTCTAGCCAGGCACACCGTTGAGAATTCCACACAGCCCACAGCAAACAGTGCGGGACGAAGGGAGGATGCCTTCTGCCGGTGGAGAAAGGTGCCGCGCTTGCTGAACAGAGATGGCTGAATGAGAAACAACCCACACACTGGAAAGTGCTCCGAACCCAGAGCCCTAGCCTTTGTCGCCTACCTCACCTTTGTGACTCTGGGATGCTATCGAGGGACCACAGAGAAACGGCCATCAGCGGACCCCTCGGAGACGTCCCGGCACTAACTGGCCAAGACCATCAGTCCATTCCCCCCAGGTGAGTCACTTCCTGGAGCCCTGGGCAGCGGCTCGGTCCCGCACAGGCCACCTTGCAGCCCAGCCGCTCCGCCGCGACACCACCGGCCGCTCCTGCCGCTCCTGCCGCTCCACGCGCCCTGGCCCGCTCCGCTCCTGGCAAGGTACTTCGGCTTCTCCGGACCCATTCGGACGATGGAAGACTAAAATACCCATTTCCCGGGGTGCTCCGGGATGAACGGGCAGCTCCTGGGTCCTTGCAACGTCAGGACCCGCTGGCTGCCGCGGCCCGGGGCAGACAGCGCGGAGGGCCGCTCGGGGGCCGGGCGGCAGATGAGCCCCTCCGTGCGGCCTGGGTTGCGGGCGGGATCGGGCAGCCCCGGGAGACTACTCACCACTACGTGCGCCCCGGGCAGGTTGAGGGGTTTGGGGCTGATGAGCGGAGACACCATGTAGAGCAGCAGCACGAAGGCCACAAGGAAGGCGGCGGCCAACAGCAGCATCGCACGGCCGGCCCGGGCAGTCACGCGCGGCCCCGCAGCAGAAGCA
The DNA here is from genome assembly GCA_004027025.1 of Myocastor coypus. Classification (NCBI taxonomy): domain Eukaryota; kingdom Metazoa; phylum Chordata; class Mammalia; order Rodentia; family Myocastoridae; genus Myocastor; species Myocastor coypus. The sequence goes on along the minus strand of PVJA010014568.1, from coordinate 17,310 downwards.
AGCAGTGTTTGGGTTTGCGGCGAGGGCGGGACGGCGGCGGAGGGGAAGAGGAGGAGCCGGGGAGGAACGGCTCGGGCGGGGTGGGGCGGGGCGGGGCGGGCGGGAGGCGGTGCCGTCGGCTGGCCGGTGGGCTGCCCGAGGCCCCTTAGCGCGATCGGGAGGACGCGCGGCCGCCGCTCGGGCTCGGGCCTCCCCGCGCGAGAGAACGCGGCCCGGCAGCGCCCCCTGGCCGCACCCGGGGAGGAGCGCTGCTCTCCGCAGCGTGCACCTTAGGACCCCGCAGAGCCGCTTCTGGAGGGCGAGCGTGGGCCCGCCCAGCCGCGAGTCCCGCCCTCTCCACTCGACGCTTCTGCGGGGCGCTTGGGGAAGGCATGAAGCCGTGGCTGTAGGATTTACGGATCGCGGTCACCGTGAACCCCAGAACCAAAGCTCGGACATTGAAATTCCAGTTCGTGTTTTCCTGGCGTACGTAGAAATTTATCACAGTGCTCTTTCTACGTACGTACTGACCGGAGCTTCGGGGAAATAAATAAATAGAAATTACTGAACTAATTAAATTCACTGTTGTGGCGCTCAGAGCTCGCCTTATTACCAACGTACGTTCAAAACTAAACAAACCAACTTTGTCACGATCCGATTCACATTTCTTAACATGCAGTTCACCGATTTGAAGTGCACAATTTTTTTTTTTAAGTAGTCGATTGTGTAACAGGCACTACCATCAGTTTCAGACCATCTTAGTCACACTCGCGAGGACATCCTGCAGCCATTAGCAGTCCACCTTTTCTCCCAGGTCCTGCCCATGCTTAGGCAATTTATCTCTACAGACTTACTTTTCCCTTAGATTTCATGTAAGTGAAAGCACAATATGAGCCTCTGTGTCTGGTTTTTTTGACATTGCATTTCTTCAAGTTTCCTCTATAGTGTAAAATATATTAGTTCATTTCTTTTTATTGCCAAGCAATAATGCGTTGTATAGCTGTATCACATTTATTCTTTCTTCCGTTCATTAATTCATTTAGATCATTTCCATAATGGCTCTCATGAATCACAGTACTGTGAGCCTTCATAAGAAAGTTTTTGTGTGGTCATACATCTTAATTTCTCTTGGGTGGAGCTCTAGAAGAACTGCTGGATCTTGTAGTTCCTTTGTTTCCCAATTTGAGTGATGAAAACAGGCTGCTTTCCAAAGTAGAATGCTCTCACCAACGTCTGTGGCTCTCATTTTTCCACATCCTCAGCAACACTTGTCATCTCTTTTAGATTATGGCCCTTCCACTGTGTGTGAAGTGTCATGTTGTGGTTTTGATATTTTGTTTCCTTACCTTTAAATGAAAGAGTAAAGTTTACAAATACTAAACAGATTACGGGACGATAAGAAATATTTTTCTATTTTCTTTACTCTTTGTTCAAAGTTAATTACATTGCAAGATTTGAGGGTACAGTTCCTAAGACTTCTGACATGAGTTTCAAGTTTGAGAGATTTCCAAACCAACTTTGATGATTTTCTAGAAGGAAGCTATTAAAATCATGGCCATGGTTTATTACAGAGAAAGATTACATGAATGAACATCAGCTAAGGGCAAATATACAGAGCACAAAATTTGGACCGCTAGACACACACAGCTTCTGTGGTCAGCTACCTGTTGTCTGTCAAGACGTGTTGCTGTGTTAGCCTCCAAGCATGGATATGTGACAGAATTAGTGGAGTGTTACCAAACAGAGATAATCGTCTGGGTTTAGAGTCTTTGTTGGAACCTTATTACCTAGACTTGATTATCTATATGGTTGAACTCGTCCTCCAAGTGCACTGTTATTACACAGCAGAGGAACCCACCTAAATTACATGGCTGGTCATTCTGGCATGGCCAGCTCTTACCCTAAAATCCAGTTTGGTGGACCCATGTAAGCAAAGGCACTCTTATTAGACATGACCCAAATAACCTCCCAAAGGCAAATATCAACTATCTGACCTTCCTTGTGGACAATCCTGAATTGTTTACCACACAGGCCAGCACCTGGTCTCTGGTGTTTTCATACAGAATAAACATGACTACACTAGAAGACCCAATGGGAGTCAGACAACTTTAACTCAGTTTCCTAACACATTTGACTATCAACATGGGTATTATAATCTCAACAACAATGCCCCTGGTAACACTGTATCACTTTGTGATAATAAATATAATCTAAAAAATAAGAGTCAAAAGATAGCATCTTATTTCTAGTGTTCTTGCTAGCAACAACTGGTCCAGTATGTAATCGTATCACAAGACCAAAATGTCTCCCAGTGTAATGCCACTCAGGAGAACACATTTCCATTTGACCCCAGTGGGACTCAAAGGATGTTACTTAAATAAATGGCACTTTTTTTTTTTTGACATGGTATACTTCGATCTAAAGGAAAAGTTTGTATTGCTTCTGCCTATTCTAACATACATAGAGACTCTGGAATTCCCTTATCTGAATTCAGATCAGACTGTGAAAGAGAACACAGCCATCTTGCATTCTCACCTGAAATCCCATTCTCTGTTTCGGGCAAGAAGCCTGAGGAATGTAAGCATAGCTGGATGGTATATGAGTTATGTCTGTCCCTTGGGCTCATTCGGATTCCAAGGAGATTGTTTTTCAATTTAATTTCTGTTTTGTAATCCTCAATATTCATTCTCTACTGAAAATGTTATCCATATCTTTCATTCTCCTGTAGGAAATGTGGTGGATAAACTTCTGAATAACACTGAGCCTGCTATGATCAGCCTCACACTATGACTTTTCTCTTTCTGTTTAATAAATTTGTATGCTTTTTCACCTAGTTTATTTCAGTGAACTTTCACAGCATTTCCTTTCAGAGGAGAAATTTCCCTAGCTCCTTTGACCCTATCAGTTTTCAAAATCAGAAGTAGTCTTCACCTTTTGGTATAGTTATGTTATAATTTCTGATATAATTAAGCTAAGAAATAATGAACTGTTCAGTTCCTGAATATGTTAAATTGTGGGATCTCAGATCAGATCTTGGGACAGCAAAAGGTATTTGTAGGACAACTGATGAAATATAAAGTTGTAATTTGGCTATTAGTATTGTATCAGAGGTAATTAATTTCCTGGTCTTAGTCACAGTACCAGAGTAACATTAAGTGTCCATGTTAGATGCTCATAAGGATACATGGGAACTCTAGTCAGGATTGCTTTGTGAACAACTGCAGTATAAAAGATATGTGTGGCTTTTACCTCAATAGGTTTAGCAAAGAAAGCCTGAGGCTCAAAGCAGTTGCATTTGACATTACTTCTACTCTTCCTAACTGAGCTTCTGGCTCATAAACAGTTGTATGTCCAGGATATGGTGAGACAAATGAAGCACCTTATCATTCTGGATACCCCAAAATTCAAGAGGGTGCTAGGATAACTCAGTAATAAAGAAATAATTAAGATAATAGCTTTAAACATCCAAGTTACTGCAAAGATCTATGATGATCATGAAAGCCATTAAAACTGTTAATAAATGCTGTCAAATATGACTGACTGAATGAAAAGTACATTTATAGTAGGTCACATTCCTAGTGCTACCATACTTTTGTTTTGTTTTGTATGTGTGTTTGTGTGTGTGTGTGCATTGTTGTTGTTCGGTTTCTTGAGACAAAGTCTTGCTATATAATTCAGGTTGGCCTTAAGGCCTACCTCAGCCTCCCATGTGCTAGGGTTACAAGTGTGCACCACCATGCCCTGCATGCTACCCAGTTTAATGCAGGTTACCATAGAATTCCTGGGTCATATAAATCTTTTATTATAATTTTTCTGATTTAAAAAATGAAAAATGCACTTGATACTCATTAAGGTGGATATCATAAAACCAAAGAAAATATAAATGGACAATAACAAATATGTGGAAAAATGTGGATGCTCATTATGCGTCATTGGGGAAGTGTAAAATGGGGTCATGACTATGGATCCTCAAAAATAAGTAAAAAGAATTACCATATGATCTGATCCAGCAGTTCCTTGTCTAGGTATAGAATTAAAAGAATTGGAAGCAAAAGCTCAACTTAAATAATGCCATAGTCACTTTCCTCACTGAGACTCAGTACGCAACACCAACAAATGAGATGAGGAGAGGTTTCTTTTGGCTCATGTTTTTAGTTCCTGGTCTACTGGCTGAGTCAGTGGACCAGGAAAGGGGCACTGCAGAGGAAAAGAAGCTCAGTTCACAGAGGTCAGAAAGTGGAGAGAGCAGGGCAGAGGCCAAGAAAAAAGATATTCCCTTCCAGGTCATGCACCCCAGCCGCTTTCAACCTGATCTCACCTCCTAAGACCAAGTCACCTATGCCCACATCATCCAATCGCCTTTCAAAAGCCTAGCCTCTGAGCGCTTGAATTTGTGGGGAGACATCTACCTATAAACTACAACACACATCAACATGAATAGCAACATAGCAACATTATTCACAATGGCTACAACACAGAAAACAATCCCAAATATCCATCAACAAAATGAATACATACACAAACTGTATATTCATACAATGAAATATTATCTCATCTTAAGGCATAAAATTCCTATCTTTGTTATAACATTATGTTTAGTGAAATGAGATGAAAGGAAAGCATTATGTATAGTGAAATAAGCCAAGTACACAACTAGAACCACATAATACTTGGCTTTTGGTAGCCAATAGCATAATGTAAGATTCATAGAGACAGAAAGTAGAAGGGCCTGGAGCAGGAATCAGTAGTTACTCTTTAATGGGTAAGCTTTCTGTTTGGGATGATGAAAAAGTTCTGGAAATAGTTGATACTGATGACCAAACAACACGCTGATGAACTAAACCCTCAGGGAAGGTTAGGATGGAAAATTCTGTGATGTGTATTTTACTGCATTGAAGATTCTGTTATATGTATATATTTATTACAAAAAAAAATAACAAATGCTTACTTTAAAAAATATGGAACACAATAAAATCAAGGAAGGGAATATCTATAGTATTATGTGAATCAGATAGAGATAGTTATCATTAACTTTGGGCTCCAGATTTGCCTCATGACATTTTTTTGAGATGACCTCATAATGTATGGCAATGATTGTTCAAATAGTCATTTTTTCCCATTTTTCCTGTGTTTTCCCTTCCCCTGTGTGTGAAGATAGCTACACCTTTATATGCTCACTTGCCCCATGTAAACAAGTAAGAACATAATTACCTACAAAATACTTTCCTTACTCATAGCTTTCTCTACCAATAAAAGCTTGTCTCAAATGTCATTGAAGACATTAAGCTAAATGTCTTTTGAAAGCAGTAAGAGAGAAGGAACTTTGGAGGTAGAAAGAGAGACCTGGGAGTCACACAATACATCCATGGTCTGAGGATTGGATCTATCACTGATCCTAGCAGGCAGAAGGCTGCTCTGGTGGCCAGATCCCAGATTATAGGGCAGAGGTATGAGTCCTGAGAAGCACTGACATTGGTAGGCATAGCAAAGATTCTTATTCTTAATTTCTCATATAGAAAGAGCTGAGGAATGTCTTGCACTTAAGCAATAAAAATACTGGCAACAGATTTGAAGGGGGTTAGAGTCTTATATCAGGATGGGGCCCTGTAGAGCCTCTCAGGGCAATCCTCTGAGTAAGGCTAATAAAAAAACTGTAAGTGTCGTATCTATAGCAACTTGGATTTAGTTATCACATAAAAATATAATTTTTTCTACATCAGTTGGAAGACCACAATCTAGATTTTGCATTTGGCAGCTTTCCAAGACAGATTACGGAGTTCCAGTGATTTGAATATCCTCTATAAGCTGAAACTCACCTAGCCGTAAAAAAAAGAATCATCAAAGTTTATAACTATAGCTTTGTGGTCAAACCTATGGCAGAAGGAATCTGGGGGAAAGGTGAGGTGTGTACATACTTTTATTAAGAATCTCAAGATGGAAGTTTAGGATTCAGAGCTACTGCTAGCTGATTAGTTGGTGCAGAGCCCACACTATAACTGCTACTATTTTGAATATCACTATTCCTATTTTCATGTGGCTAATACCTTCCACTGTCAGTTTTAGTTTATTTATTTAATAGAACTTTTGGTCAGTTGGTACTTTATCATATAATCACATTTTCTTTAACATGGAGTTTCATAGCTTTCAGGCTTTAAATTGCAAAGTATGGTATTTGGGGCCTTTAAAAATGCAGTGACAATTCTATAAAAGTATTTGAAAAACAGGGTGAAATATACGGTCTCATTGTTCTGGCAGCTTTCCAAGACATGACTATTTCCATGTGAAGCAATATCTGCATTCAACTGCCTTGGCTTATAGCCAAGAATGATATCTAGTTGTGTGTAACAAGGACAGTTCCATGACTTTGTTCATATATTATTTAAAGGTGTGTGTTAAATATGTGAGAAATGTCCTGATTCATCAGTCATGGATTCTGCAACTACATGTTTTTAAAATAAACTCCAACTCTCACCTGTTCTGGGACTTATTTTTAACCTTAACATTTGCTTTGCAAGGATGAGTGTGTGTATGTTTTTACTGAATAATTTCACTTACATTGAGAACATTGTGGCAATTCACCTCTCTCTCTCTCTCTCTCTCTCTCTCTCTCTCTCTCTCTCTCTCTCTCTCTCTCTCTCTCTCTCTCTTTCAGTATCAGGGATAAAACTATCACCCAAGCCCTTCATCTTTCACTCCTTATGTGCATTCTTCAGCATGGGTCTCCTAAAATTAGGGATACAACACACATTAACAGAGTCACAATACTACTGTCATATTTAAGGCAATTCATAATAATCTCATCACTTTATCTAATATCAGGTCATATTGATATTTTTCATTTGTCCCCAGATCAACTTCAATAGTTTTTTTCAAACCACAATTCAACCAAAGTTCAAATATCGCTGTGGCTTCAATTTCATTTAATCTACAAGAATCTTCCATTTTTTTCCTAATGACATTGGCTTTTCACAAAACCAGGGTGTTGAAGAACATCTTATGTCCCCTTTGTCTACACCCTTGGCTGTCATTTGTCCTCCCACCCCTGAATTTTGTAATCCAACAGTTAGGTATGATGCTTGATGCTTGGAAAGACTACTTCATAAGTATATTTCATGCTTCATCCCCCTGGGAAGCATGTCAGTATCTTCCAACTCAAATGTTTTTACATCATATTAACATTCTTCCCAGGAATTAGAGAAAATCCTTGTTCTTTTCTTTTGAAAAGGATGACTATTTTAATTACTAGTCTGGCCAAAGTAACACTAGTGACTTGAAGCTCATAAAATTTTGTTTTTCTGCCTAGCATGGTTGTTTCTGCAGCCTTTGGTCACAGTAATAACGCAGCAGTCTGACTACCCTGAGGCCACCAAACTATGTGGAAGTCCAAACTAGCTCATGCAAGACCATTTATAGAGGCCTTGAGAATTTCTGGAGAGAGATGTCCAGCTATCGCGGGACACCATCTCTTTGCTATTCCAGCACCATCCCCTGACTGGAATAGTGCAAAAGACTCCTGGCCAGAACTGCCTGGCCAAACCTTTGCTGAATTGCTAAGAAACGGAGAGAAAATAATGCAGCAATACAGAACTGAAATAATGCATGTTACCTTCAAGTCTTCCTATACTTTATCTTGATGGAGTAACCTTAAGGATTGTTTCTTGGACCTTCCATATATCAAAGGTTTGGTAAAAGACTGGATTTGAGGTCTTCTCCAGGAACACTGTGGCTTTGTGAGCTTTGATATTGATATATTGTAAAAACATTTGAGTTGGAAGATACTGATATGCTTCCCAGTGGGACGCAGCATGAAATATACTTATGAAGTACTCTTTCCAAAAGCTTTTCACAAAGTCTACTTCAGAATTTCTATTTCCTAAAATTGTTGAGTAAATTTTTATACCATATATTATTAGAGTTCAGAATGTTACTGTTTAGTTTCTTTAATCAGCTAAGTCATTAAAACATTCTTAGCAGTTCAAACCAAAATATCGAATCTAGAACTGTTGATCAAACCTGTATGGGTATTGACTATATCTGAAATTTGAAACTCTTCTTGGCTGACGACCAACACAATCCATTCTTACCCATCCTCAGGTATTTGCTGATATTCAGAATCTCCCAGTCTCACAAATGGTTATTCTAATTTGTAGGGTTTTATTCCTAGGGACAAATAAACACGTGGTGAGTCTATCAATTTAACTGATGTAATTTGGCAACCTGTAGAACCAAATACTGAGTTTGACCTTTGATTTCTGTGGTTCCAAGAAATCTTACTTTTAGCATAGTCATGGATCCATGGATCCATACTTGTCTTATTTCCAGCCAACTAACCTTGAAATTCTCATCTTCTTATTTTGTTCTATGGGAGCTTCAAAGTGGAACCCTAAGTGTTATCCCCACCAGGCACTTCATTCTTTGTGGCCACAGGCAGTAATATAATTAGTTCTCACAAGTTAACCAATTCCCACTAGATGCTATTGATGGCTATAACCGTAACTTAAATGTTTTGTCATCTGTGATGCATGATCTGGACTGAAAGACCTTTGTGCAGCACCAGATATGCCAGAGCTGGGCCCAGGGCTTATGTGCTGACTGCCAAGTAATGAAGTATTGTTTCCTATAGTCGAATCAAAGCATTTCTCAAACTAGGAAGGCTGACTGGATGAACAGCGCCCCTCCAAAAGACATTATTTAGATGACTATCCTTATGGCCTGTTTCTCTGTCTCTTTTAAAAATATTTTGTTATTTTATAGGATAGCAGAGGAAGAGACTAATTTTGTTATTTTATAGGATAGCAAAGGAAGAGACTAGTTCCTAGGATCAACAGTTAATCTATCAATTCTTATTTTTTTTAAATGTTGGCAAAAATAAAAATATAAAGAAAAAATTCATATTTCTATGATTCAAACACAATTTCTTAATGTGTTTGCTTTCTATCCTAATTGTCATCTGTTTTTTTAAGGGAGCTATTTGTGTGAGGAGGCAAAAATTATACATGCTCATTGTATCAAATTTAGAATATGAAGATACACTCCCTTAAATATTTCTTGAACACACATTAAGTTCTAGGCACCATTCTAGGTCCTGAAGAAAGAGAACAAAACAAACAAAACATTCCTAGCTTTCATGGAGTGGGCATCTCATCAGGAGAAATTAACAAATAAAGAAAAACAATACAGCTCTTTCTGTTCCCAGCACCACCATGGCTCGTGGTCCTGAGAAGCTCTGAAGTGGGTAGCTGCTCCAAAACATCAGATGCTGGATAAAGTGGTGCATTTTTTCCACATCCATCTATCGGGCTCCACAAGCTGAGAGAATGTATTTCTCACATCTTCCTCCTGAGGAACAGACTTAAGTATGCCCTAACTGGCCATGAAGTGAAGATCTGCATGCAGCACTTATATTAAGATTAATGGCAAAAGCCAGGCGTGGTGGCACATGCCTGTAATCCCAGCACTTGGGAGGCTGAGGCAGGAGGATTGGTGCGAGTTCAAGACCAGCCTGGCTACAAAAGTGAGCTCAAGGCCAGCCTGAACTGCATAGTAAGACCCTGTCTCAAAAAGACACACACACACACACACACACACACACACAAGATTAATGGCAAAGTGTGAACTGATACAACCTACCGTGCTGGTTTCATGGATGTCATCAGCATTGACAAGACTGCAGAGAATTTCTGTCTATCTGTGACATCAAGGGTTGCTTTGCTGTTCACTGCATTACAATCTAGGAGGCCAAGTATAAGCTATACAAAGTAAGAAAGACTTTTGTGGGCAGGAAGGGAATCCCACATCTGGTAACCCATAATGCTCACACCATTCGCTACCCTGATTCCCTCGTTAAGGTGAATGATACCACCCAGTTTGATTTGGATACTGTTAAGATTACCAATTTATTAAGATTGACACTGGTAACATGTTTGTGGTGACTGGTCATGCCAACTTAGGATAGATTGGTGTGGCTCCCACTAGAAAAGACGTCCTGACTCTTTTGATGTAGTCCATGAGAAAGATGCCAATGACAACAACTTTAACACCTGGTTTTCCAACATTTTTGCTATTAGTATAGACAACAAACTATAGATTTCTCTTCCCTGGGTAAAAGGAATATGCCTCACCATTGCTGATAAGAGATAAGAGGATAGTAGTCAAGCAGAGAAGTGGGCAAAATGGTCTCTAGGTGACTGGAGGGAAACATAATGACAAGTTAAAAAAAGAAAAGAAAAAATAGTATATTATAGGTTATATGAGATGATGAACTGTTGCAAAGAAAATACAGCAGGAATTTGATATTGGGAACATCAGGGTATATAGATATTTCACGTAGGATGACCAAAAAGGTCATTTTTTCCTGGAAAAGGAGGTATTTGAAAATATCTTCTCAAATAGGGTGAGAAGCAAAGTAAAATCAATCCAAATCACACTACCTCACAAACAGCATAAGCATTAGGTAAAAGTTGTTGTAGGTATCTGTGTGCATACAATTTTATTTTTATTTATTTATTTTTGTCTTTTTGAGACAGGGTCTCCTTATGCAGTTCAGGCTGGCCTTGAGCTCACTTTTGTAGCCCAGGTTGGTCTTGAACTCGCACTGATCCTCCTGTTTCAGCCTCACAAGTACTGGGATTACAGGCATGTGCCACCATGCCCCGCTATATGTGCATACAATTTTAGATAATTATGCATGAATCAATAGATGGTGGATAGGCATAAAAATGTGACTAAGAGAAATGTTTATTTTCTGTACATGGCCCTTTTATGATACTTTAAAATGCCAAATGGGTAGTGTTCTAAAATTTTTAAACTATTTTTCACTATTACATGTTTATATTACATAATGATCAGATTCTTCATGGGGAGTTCGCATGCATACATAAATCATCTGCAATTTTTTTATTCCAATTTTCTATTCTTTGATCCCGCTCCCTCCAGCTCTTGGTCCTCTTCCTGTTTGCAAATGATCTCAATGTTTTCTATCATCTCTCTTTGCTCTTTATTTATAGTAACTTCCCTTGTTTTTTATTTACTTTCCTCTTCTTGTATAAGAATTCAGTACTTAAGCTTGCATGTCTAATATAGTTCACTTAACATTATGCTCTCTAGGTGAATCTATTTGCTTTCAAATGACTCAATTTCACTCCTCTATACGGCAGAAGAGTAATCCATTGTGTAAAACATTACATTTTTTCTATAAACACAGATGTGCATGAATCACTGTAATATGTCTTTTAACTCTTTTGGGAAGATAACCCAGAAGGGGCAAAATTTGGTCAAATGAAATTTCTAGTTTAACTTTCTCAAATACTCTCCATTCTGATTTCCAGTGGCTGTGCCAGTTTACATTGCTACCAACAATTCAGAAGACTTCTTTACACCAGCATTTGTTATCTGCTTCCTTGATGATAGACATTCTTTCTGGAGAAGGTGGAAACTTAATGTCATTTTAATTTATATGTCTCTACTAGCTAGAGATGTTGAACATACTTTCATGTACTTATTGGCCATGTGCATTTCTTCTTCTGAGAAGTGTATGCTCATTTTAGTTGTCCTTTTTTGGATGGCATCTTTTATTTTGGGGGATTTATTTATTTACTTACTTACTTAATTAGAGTTCTTTATATATGGTACATAACAGTCCTCTCTCTGAGGGGTAACCAGCAGAATTCTTTCCCATTCTGCAGACTGTCTCTTCACTTTGTTGTTTCTTCTCCTGCACAGGTTCTTAATTTGATACAATCTCACTTCATTGATTCCTGTATTATTTCTTGTACACTTGGGACACTGTTCAAAAGGTTCTTGCCTGCTGGGGGATATAGCTTGGTGGCATAAGTGCCTACCAGGCAAGCACAAGGCCCTGAGTTTGACCCCCAGTACAAAAACATTAAAAAAATAAATAAATAACAAAAAATTGCCCTAGCCTACCTTTTTAGTTTTACCTATTTTAATTTTATTTTTTATTTTTTATTTTTTTGAGACAGGGTCTCAGTATGCAGTTCAGGCTGGCCTTGAGCTTACTTTTGTAGCCCAGGCTGGTCTCGAACTCACACTGATCCTCCTGCCTCAGCCTCCCAAGTGCTGGGATTACAGGCGTGTGCCACCACGCCTGACATTACCTATTTTATCTAAGAGATTGTTTCCTCTTTTCTTACTTAGATCTTTGATCAACTGTGATGTTAGTTTGAGTACACAGTGAGGGACGTAGGTCTGAATTCAATCTTCTGCATGTGGATAACCAATTTTCCCAGCACCATTTGATGAAGGAACTACCTTTCTCCTGGAAAAAGATTTTGGCCCCTTTGTCAAAGATCTAGGAGCTGAACCGCCTGGATTTGTTTGTATATCCCCTGTTCTGAGCCACTGATCCATGTCTTTTTTTAAAACTAGTATTGGGCCAGGGAGATAGCTCAGTAGAATAAGCACCTGCCTGGCAAACTCAGGGTCCTGAGTTCAGTTCCTGGTACCATACACACAAACACACACAAAAAAAAAAAAAAAAAAAACCAAACAAACAAACAAAAAAAAAAAAAACCCTAGTATCATGCAATTTATTTTTTCCGATTGTGATGCTCCTACATTGCACTTATTTCTCAGAACTGCTTTTGCGACTCTAGGTAGCAAAAGTGATACTACTCTTTATATCCCATGTGAATTTTAGAATTATTTTCCTAGTTCTGTGAGGGAAGCTATTGGTCTTTTGATTGTGATTGCAGTAAGTCTATACATGTTTTGAAGTATGGCCATTTTGACTATACTATTTCTGCCTGGCTAGGAATAGGGGCATCTTTTCATTTCTCTGAAGTCCTCTTAGAACTCACCTTTTAGAGTACTGTAATTTAAATATTTATATTTTTCATGATGTTACAAAATATATTATTTCCCTAATTTATGAGTTTATTATTGTTGCTCAGGAAAGCTATTTATTTTTTGCATGTTGATTTTGTATCTTCCTGTGTTCCTAAATTTATTTAATTCTAGGAGTCTTGAGGTCTTGCATATAAAAATCATTTCATCTGCAAATAATTTGACATCTTCCTTTCCTATACAAATTCCTTTATCTGCCTAACTGATCAAGCTAACATTTTATGAGAAATGTGTTCAACAGGAATGGCGATAGTGGACATCCTTATCACATTCCTGATTCAGAGGCAAGATTTACTTCTCTTCCTTTAAGGTGATGTTGGCATTGGTTTATCAGATTGAGATAAGGTCCGTCCTTCTATACTTATTTTCTCCAGTGTGTTTATCATGAATGGAATTGGGATTTTGTCAAAGCCTTTCTTTATGTCCACTGAAATGTGACATGATTTTTTGTCCTTGTTTCTATTTATGTGGCCCATCACACTGACTTCACTTCATTAACTTTCCACACATCCATGGGATAAAGCCTACTTGGACATGGTACATGATCTTTGTGATGATTTGCTGCATTCTGTTTGCCAGTATCTTGCTGAGAATTTCTGTACCTGTATTTGTGGAAGAGATTTTCTTTTTGACTTGGATCCTTTTCTGGATGACTTTGGGAGTGTTCTTTCCCTTTTTATTTCATAAAAGTGCTTGAGGAGAATTACTTGTGGGATCCTATTATGGTGTATCCTCCCCCACTCTCTTGCACTAGCTAGAATCTCCTGTATAAATCTGAGGAATGGTGGGCATGTTTGACTTTTTCTTTATCTGTGGCTCAGTGTTCAATGAATTCAGTTGAGAAACAGAAGACAATCTGTGTACTGTATGCTGATCTGAGCCGGTTAGTTGGCTTTAACACCCTCTAATTTTCAAGTCCCCATGAGGCAGAAATTTAAATTTATCATTTCACGTAAGACCAGCAAGAATAACTTTCATTTACTTACATAATAAAAACTGTCAGTTAATCCTTGAGGTAGATTACAACAAGAGTCTAGCCGGGCGTGGTGGCGCACGCCTGTAATCCCAGCACTTGGGAGGCTGAGGCAGGAGGATTGGTGAGAGTTCAAGACCAGCCTGGGCTACAAAACTAAGCTCAAGGCCAGCCTGAACTGTACAGCAAGACCCTGTCTCAAAAAAAAAAAAAAAAAAAAAAAAAAGAGTCTAACTTCCTGTTTTCAAAATCCTTTAGGAAGCTAAAATAGTGTTTAACAGTAGGTTAATTGCTAGAGAAAATGCTTTTTTAAGAGCTTACAATCCAAACGCTACAAACAAATCAATGAACATGCTTAAATTTAACAGCAGCATCTTAACAACAACCATACACTAAAGAATTCTAAGATATGTTGAGGACAACTTAAGCGTTGGTTCTGGAAAACATGATGTGGTTCACCAGGTACATCTTAATGGAAAGTTATTTGGACTAGAGGAAAGAAAGGACACTGCACTAGAGGAGTTTCAGATGAAAAGATGGAGGTAGGAAATACATGTGCCACCTGAGAGCTCAAGAACTTGGGATCAAATCATTGACAGCACTGGGCATGTCCAGTAGGTATTCCTGTTACCTTTATGAAAGTGATGTTTGCTTAGAGTATCTACCCAAAATAAGAACCAAAATGTATTAATGTGTGTGTTTGTGTGGCTGGCACAGTATGTGGTACCTGAGATCATACTTGCCTAAGCAGGCACCTGAGACTGCTGAACTATCTTGTCAGTCCATATTAATATTTATTTATTTTTTTCTTGTTTCAGAACCTTTGTTTGTTTATTCACTCATTTTATGGCCGGCTCAGCCCACCGCGAGGGTACGGCTGGCGCAGCATGTGGTGCCAGGGATCGAACCGCGGTCCCTGAAGCTGCCCAAGCTTTCCTAAGCAGGCACTTTTAGACCACTGAGCCATCCCGCTGGGCCCCTGGTCCATATTAATAGATACTGAGAAGCAGGAAGAAAATATTCATATGGGAAGGGGGAATAAAGGAGTGTTGGGGGGGTAACAGAAAAAAAATTGTAGACAAAGATTTTGTAAATAAGAGGGGTTGGAAGGGAGATTGGGGAAAAGAATCAAGATATACTCTATGCATGTAAAAACTCCCAAATGATGAATGTGATCATTATGTGTATCTAAAATGCACCAAAACTAAATTTTTAAAAAGGATAAAATTCTGTAATGGTTAAAGAGCACACAAAGCATGTACATTCAGACTCCTCTCAGTTTCTGCTCATATATGTGGAAATGGCCTAATAAGCATATTCTACCATTTTATTATTTTTAAAAATCATTATTTGGTACAGGGTCTTACTACACAGCTCAGACTTGCAGTGATCCTTTCTCAGCCTCCCCACACCCAGTTTCAGTGGCCAGCACAATATGTAGTACTTGGGATTGAACTTGGGTCCTTGCACCTGCCAGGCATGTGTTTAGACCCTTTCCAGCCCCTACTCTACCATTTTATAAGTTTAAAGTTATTAGGCAGCCTAAGTACTTTTACATAGAAATTTAGAAAGTGAAGTTACAACTAAAAGTGATATGGATAGTGACACATAGCTCTCAGGGTACATGTGAAGAAGTGTGACCAAGTATACACTTAAGATTGGTACTAGGCTTATATACTATTTGGTCATGTATTAAGTAACAATTTCCTCAAATTCTGAATTCACAAAAAACTCTGGCTTTCAATTACATATAATTTTATTCTCCTAAATTACAATACTGTATAATTTTGAGCCTGAAAAACAGGTAAGGTATACATAAATTATCTTATCATACATAATTTAGTATTAGTCTGCCAAGTTAATTTCCAAGTCTCATACACACAAAACACTATTTAAAATCAGAATTTTCATGTATATACTCTTGTTTTAAATTGTCTTTGTATGCTGGTGGGAATGCAGATTGGTGCAACCATTATGGAAAGCAGTGCGGAGGATCCTTAAAAAACTAGAACTGGAAATCCCACTCAATCCGGCTATCCCCCTACTGGGAATTTTCCCAGAAGAACTGAAAACATCATACCATAGCAGTATCTGTCCACCTATGTTTATAGCAGCCCAATTTATAATAGCCAAATCTTGGAAAAAACCAAAATGCCCACCATTTGAAGAATGGCTGAAAAAAATGTGGTATTTTTATACAATGGAAATTTACTCAGCTATAAAGAATGATAAGCTGGAAGACTTCATACATAGATGTATATTGAACATATATTCATTAGTGAAATAAACCAGACCTACATGTGTAAATATCATATAGTGTCCCTAATATAAGAATTCTTTTTTTTTTTCTACCAATATCAATTGGAAGGTGTGGCATGCCCATACACTGTGCTCTGTATAACTATTGTGAGGACAATAGGCAGTGTGTCAACTATTAAAAAAAAAAAAAGTAATGTTTAAAATAAATAAAAAAATAAAAAAATAAATTGTCTTTGTAACCAATAATACTCTTCTAAACAGAAGGCCCCCAAATAAAGCATACACAGAATGCAGCCAATAGTAGGTTATACCAATTTACTTCACATATATTTCAAGCCTGTGATTTCTATGTATTATCAGGAAAAACAATCTGTACAGAAAATCCAAAGGCAATCCCACAGAATAAATTGTAAAATGTGCAAATACACTTTAAAATGCGAGTTACTGGATACCATTTGTGAGTTACTGGATACATCTGCAAGGTAAAACTTTATAGTAATTAAGGACTCCACTCATTGAAGATAACTTAATGTTCTGCATGTTCAGCCAATGCAAATGTACAAGGCACAATTTAGTGTTGATGCTCCGATGTGTCATACATCCTCAGATTATTTATTTGAAGAAGTTAAAATATCAATGACCATATTCATATTTTATTGTTTAATGAGACATCAGTTGATTTCTAAAGCTTTGTATACTATTACACTTATAACATATACATGATCATACACATAAACTTCCCTGAACTTAAAAGGAGAAAGCAAAGATCCTTGCTACGCTACAGTAAAAACAAACCCACATGACACACAGGAAACTTTCCATAAGCCAAAGGGAGGCCATGTTCTTATCAGCAAAGGTTCCCATTACAGTATTTCATGATAGTTATTTTAAAAATTCATACTTATGTACCACCTGTTTTGGTCAATCTTTACTAAACAACATTGAAATAGACAAGTTTCCTTTTCAAGGTAAAGACAATGCCTAATATATCGTCTTTCTTTTGAGATTGCACAGTGGAAGGTTTACTCAGTTAAATATGAAAGTTTGCTGCCTTTAAAGAAATTGCTACACAGAAAAAAAAAACCTTAAAAATCAGTTAGAGCACTGGTTATAACACAATTCAAACACTTTCAAAACCAATCACTGCAGTGCTCTCTGTTGTTTTATTGCCCATCCCTGAGAGTACAGATTCTATCATTTGTAATTTTTTAATAAAGGTAAACTTTACATTAAGA
>PVJA010014567.1:0-47184 GCA_004027025.1 Myocastor coypus | reverse complement strand
TGCAGGAGGTAGGTCGAACAAGGAGTCATGAGACAGTCTGAAATAAAGCATAACATTAGGAAGAGAGACAAGCCACCAACACCTGAAAGGTGTCTTCATAAACAAACACAACCAAGTCCCAGTATGTTTTGTTAATGCAGTCTGCTTCAGTTTCACCCAGGGGTTGGCAAAGTGTGGTCCTCGATGGAGTCTGACCTCAGCCATCGTTTGCAGCTGCTTCCCCACAGCTGCTCAGAACTGAGCTGCAGAGACAGAATGCAAGGCCAGGAACATGTGTGGTCTGAACTACAAAAAAGGCTATGTAACCATAGGTTTAAACCAATTTCTTACCCATTTCTTTTTCTTTTTCTTCTTTTTTTTTGGTCTTTTTTGAGACAGGGTCTCGCTGTACAGTTCAGGCTGGCCTTGAGCTCAGTTTTGTAGCCCAGGCTGGTCTCGAACTCTCACAGATCCTGCTGCGTCAGCCTCCCGAGTGCTGGGATTACAGGCCTGCGCCACCACGCCCGGCTTCTTACCCATTTCTTACTGTGTATGTGTTCCTGAAAAATAAGACCCTGTGCAACCACTTCAGTAAACACAAAACCCACTTGTTTTGTCACTGTTGTCATCATTCATTGTGGGGATGCAGTCACTGTGAAGGCCTGGGCCCAATCCCCACAACTAATAAAGAAAGCGGTCCTGGTAAGTCCCAAAATAAAAAATTCCCTATGGCAGCTGGAACAGTTTAAGGCTTCAGATACGAAGTGTGTTAGCTTATTTCTTTGGGAATCAATGAACACATAAGCAAATCTAGTTGCTATTCTGAGGGCTTCTGGGGTCTTAACAGAGTACATCTATATACTGTTACCCATGGGTGCAACAGTGGAGGCGGAGCAGAGCCCAGAGCTTTGAGTTCAGCTTAGTTTTTCTGAAGAGGAAAAAAGCTTCCCACTGATCATGGATGTGCAGGTGCAGTAGGATCCTACTGGTTCACTGTGGCGTGAAGTATTATTAAATTGCAGGGCTGGCCGAGCTGGGAGGCAGTCGCTAGAATAGCTTCTTGGGGGGATGTTGTTTGCTGTCAAAGTAAGCTCCTTACACTTGCTCCTACTGAGGGCTCAGCCTGTAATTCAATTGTTTACAACAGGCCTTAATTCTTGGGAAAGTAATTTACTTTCAGGATTTAGAATGTTGTGTTAAAATAGTTTAAAAATCAAGGTACTGTTTTTGAAGAAAGTATTCTAACAACCAAGGGCAAATTTTCTATTTATTTTATTTTTTTCTTGTTTCAGAACTTTTGTTTGTTTATTTATTTTTATGGCCAGCTCAGCCTACCCTGAGGGCAGGGCTGGTGCAGCATGTGGTGCCAAGGATGGAACCACAGTCCCTGCAGCTGCCTAAGCTTTCCTAAGCAGGTGCTTTAGACCACTGAGCCATCCTGCCAGGCCCCCAAATTTTCTATTTTAGTTGTCTTGTAGGAAAGGTGAGGAGGATACATTGAGTGCTAAAAAGAAAATATGTAAAGGATTGTTTCTGAAAAAAATATGTTCCAATTCTCTATCTGTCATACATATAAAATTTTATCCATGAGCAATCTATTCTATTTCTTGCTCCACTTGTATGAACTTATAAATACTGTACCTGCAGGAAAACCGCTTTTGCAGTGTAAGGGAAAGCATAAGACTTGAAATATGTATGAGGGTTTTAAAATATGACCTTAGTTTTTATCAAACATGAATACATTTTAGTATCTTTATTGTTTTCTTTTCTTTTTGTTTTTGTAATTTGTTTTGACAGAGTCTCACTATGTAGTTAAGGCTTGTCTGAATTTACTGTATAGCTCGAGCTTGCCTTGAACTCATGGTTCTCCTTCCTGCCTCAGTCTTCTGATTGCTGGGCTTATAGGATGTACCACCATGCCTGACTGGCTACACTTTATTATTAAAGTTAATTTTATTGAGAAAAGTGCCAACTTTAGACCTGCACTTCAGATTCCTTGTCTCATAGCTATCATACTTCTTTTGATCAAGTGAAATGACATTTAGTTTAAGCATCTTATTGGGGCAAATCATGATCCTCTAGTATACAGTATCACACTATTTAGTCAGTATGTTGGTAAGATTATAGTTTAAATGAATATATTATTTTAATGTTTGATTATTTAGCTGCTTAGTGAGAATATAGGGGCTTGCAACAACAGTGATGTCATGCTCAAGGACTCTGTGTGTTAGGACAGGCACAGCAAGATGGCTTGTCTCTGTGTAGTGTCCCAAATTCCAGCTGGGAAGTTCTCAGAGCTGGGGCAACTTGATGGTTGGGGGTCAGAAACCTTTGGCAGTCCCTTCACTCACACGGCCATGTTGGAGCCAGCCTGATCCTTCTACATGAGGTGTATTGAGTATGTCAGCCTCAGGCCTGCAGGCGGTGCAGGATCCAGTCATGACTATTCCAAGAGAATTATCCCTGCTTCTCACAGCCTTGGCATCCCTGTGCTCTGTCTGGCAGACCAGTCCCAAGATCACTCTGACTGAGAAGAGTATTAAGCTGCCTCTTGAGAGTGGAACAGCAAGGTTACGTGAAAGAAGAGCATGTAGAGAAAGGGAGATGCTGTTGGAGCTGCTCTAGAAGTAGTGGGGGTGCAGTGGTCCGTCACTTACCATGAGGATTACCTTCTATACACCCTTGCGATAAGTGAAAGTCAGTGAAGGAGCGATGTTGTATTTATTTTAGTATTTATATATATTAAGGCTCTATAAGCCCTTCCCACACTTGTGTAAACCTTTCCCAGACTTTTGAAAACACTTCTAATGTTCCTACCTATTTTCTAAACTCATAAACCTATTTAATTTTAACAACAAGTGTATACTGTACAGTACTGCAAAATTTTGCAATGCAGCAAAAAATCCGTGATAAATAATTTAGATTAATATTTTTTTGAGAACTTGTGACCAGACCTACATGTGTAAATATCATATAGTCTCCCTAATATAAGAACTCTAAATTTTTTTTTCTTTCCTTACCAATATCAATTGGAAGATGTGTCATGCCCACACCCTGTGCTCTGTATAACTATTGTGAGGACAATGTGCAGTGTGTCAACTGTTAAAAAAAAAAAAAAGTAATGTTTATTGAAAGTGTTAATGTTTAATTGTTTGATCAATTTATATAGGTATATAGATATACCTATATCTATTAATCTAAACTGATCCGATGATGAAAATATGTAATATAACCATTGTTAAATTTAAAAAATAAATAAACAAATGTATGTAAAGCTGAAAAAAAAAATAGAAAGAAAACTGGTGAAACAGTGAGTTCATGAAAGTTGAACTGTGAGATAGCCAGGGACACCACTGGTAGGATGCTAAATATTATGGCAACAGTGAAACGCTGACACTTCTGTGGTATTGGCTAACCATTAAATTGAATTTCTAAAACATTTCACACTATATTTGGAAAAGTGTTCCTTGTCTTTCCTCAAGATCAAAGCAGAGATTTTTCACTTTACTAAAGTTGGTATTCCTCAGGTACTCCCATCTTAGAAAATAGTACCATTTCCTGGCTTAAATTTAGGATGCCTTTTATTTTTCTTGTTCTTCATCCTCAATACTGATCTCCTCTCTTGGCCTTTCTTGTGCTGCTCCAGTGGAATTCCAAAGAATGAAGAATTTGTAGTGGAAAGATATTGGCAGGCTTACAAAGCAGGGTTGGGGCGGGGTGCGTGTCTCCACCAGGTTGCCCCACCCTTTGTTTGTTTTGTACAGGCCTCACTACTTAGCTTGGGCTCATAGTGATCCTCCGGTTTCCTGCCTCCCAAGTGCTGGGATTACAGGCGCGCGCCACGGCACCCAGACACCTTTGCCAGCTCAGTGATGGAGGAGGCGGGGCGGGGGGTGGTGGCGGCAGGTGGCTCCAGGAACTGAACCCTGGCCCCTGCGCTTCCTTAGGCAAAGGCTTAGTCCATTGAGCTCTACCGGCAGCCCTATTAGGTTGCCAGACTCTAAAGGTCTTCCTGTTGCGGGATTGTATGGGAGATGGAGACAGAGCGCAGGGCGAGTGAAGGGCTGCACTTGTTCTTCTGTGAAGCCCCAGATGCCTCTCTGCACATAGAGCCCTCACAGCCTGACCATCTGAAGGTCACACTTCCTACAACTGTCACAATGTCACTTAAATGTCTGAATGAGCTCTGAAGAGAATGAATACCTGAACCTCACACTCTCAGTGCAGTCCATCATTACTTTCTCATCTGTTTTTCAGTTCTAAAAATGAACTCCCCAAACCTCAGATTTGATTAGGTGATTCTCTTGTTTAGGTTTTCAGTACCTTCTGATTGCTTTTGCAGTAAGGTCCTTTCCTCTTGGATCTACAAAACTCCACAAGGTCTGGCTCAGGCCTCCTCCAAACCTTGTATTGTTACTACTCCTTAGCTCATTGTGCTCCAGCATTATTCATTTCCTTTTGTCCTTCAAATCTTAAGTGTGTAACATTTTTTATTGCTGTGTGTTTGTGATACATAAGCATCCATTCATCTTGGGGAATTGGTATGCACGCACACGGTGCGTCTTCATTATTTCACTTCCTCACCCTCCCTGGTGCTCCTCCCCAACTCTACAGTCTCTGTTTCTGCCATCTCTTCTTTTACCTCTTTATTTATTTTTTTGAGTCTCTTAATTAGAGAAGCTATGCAATATTTAACTTTCTATTTCTAATTTCCCTGAGTACTATGTTTCCCAAGATATAACTGTTTTCCAGCAAATGGCTCACATGGGTCCTTCCTTATAGTTGTGTATGACTTCATTGTGTGCACAGACCACATTTTCTTTCATTCTCAATCTGACTGGTGAAGGCGGACCACTGTTTTCAGTTGTGTTGCTCCACTGTGTGCACAAACCATTTTTACATTCATAGCCACATAGCCACTGCTCTGTGGGTGGGCATATAGGTTGCTTCCTGGTGTAGCTGGTGAGAACTGCATGCTATAGCATAGGTGCATGTTACTGTGACATGATGGCTTTCAGTGTCTTTAAACTTTTTGTCTTCTTTTGCTACAGCTTTCTGTGCAGCTGGCTTATTCCTGGGAGGGTGTTGCCTGCCCAGGCTTCTCCTAGTCTGCAGACCTGAAGTGTTCAGTCTCACTACGCTCCTCACCACCCTCTCAATTTCTACAATAGAATTCAGTATTTTGTGCCTATTTGTTCATTGCCTCTCTTTCCCACCAGCTCCCGGTGGTTAGTGGCCTTGTCTGTTTCTTCAGTATTTTACTGGATGTTGTACATACCAGTGTTTCATAAATACTGTTTTTCAATGAGTAAGTGAGTAATTAAACCAAAGATAAAATTGCATGTCTAAATCTAGTTGTTATGAAAACTTCTCTGTATTTTATTTCAGTCTGTGACTGGACATAAAAATGACTTTCTTTTTTTTTTTTAACTTTTTTTTCTTTTTTAATTTATTTTTTGCTTGTTTCAGAACTTTTGCTTGTTTATTTATTTATTTCTATGGCTGGCTCAGCCTGCCCTGAGGGCAGGGCTGGCGCAGCATGTGGTGCGGGGGATCGAACTCCGGTCCCTGCAGCTACCTAAGCTTTCCTAAGCAGGCACTTTAGACCACTGAGCCATCCTGCCAGGCCCCAAAAATGACTTTCACATTCATAGCCACAGAAAAATAAAAACTTCAAGCACTTCTTAGGCTCAGCCTGACTTGTAAAGGCGGTTCTTACCATATCTGAGCTTGTGAATGTTCTTCACTGAATGGTTGCTCATTCAGTTTTTAACAAGACCTGACTGTATGCCTGGAATTGGACTGAAGGATGCAAGCAAGGTCAAGATGTTTGACATTTCCCCTACTCTCACAGAGCATGTGGTTTACTTGGAGAAATTTGGAAGATACACTGCAATGGTCGCCTGGCACTACTGAAGTGCTGCCAGACATTGCATGGTGTCTCTCATGTGAGAGAGCCAAAATAGAAATAATTTAAAGTGCAAGATAAGAGAGATGGTAAGATCAGGAAAATAGACTTTGTGGAGTTGGGAAGGAGAACTGGGAGGAGGTGGGACTAAAGTGACCAAGTGTGCCGTGTGTGTGTGTGTGTGTGTGTGTGTGTGTGTATGCACCAGTTTCCCACTGTGCCAAGGCTTGAAGGACACAGGAAGAGGCCTGTAGGGTTGAACTAATCTAAGAATATGCTATGGATCAGATAGCACCTGGCTTGAGAGCTTTAAAGTGAGGTGCTAAGAAATAGTGATGGAGGTGGCAGAAACAGACATTCCAGGTCAAATAGGGCAAGAGCCAGGGTCTGGGACCAAGACCATGACATGGTGGTGAGCAGGCGGGGTCGGGTGATGCATCAGTCCACATGTGGGGCTGCTGACAAAGACAGCTGGATGAAGCCAGGTCATGAAAGCCCACTAATTCCAAACCAAATAACCTGGACTTTTTTCAATAACCGGTGAACAACGGAAAGTTTCTCATTTGTTTGTTTTGTTTTGCTTTTAAAAGGAGGGCAGAAGATCAATGAAAACAGTGCTGTAGGAAGATTAGCCTGGCTTTACATTCGGGCTGGATGAAAATAGACACGGGGTACATCGTGGTTAGGAAGGAGAGATAAGGAAAGCAGGTTTTGTCCATCAAAGGCCAATGACCATGCTGTCTTGATCTTCTTGGAGCATCTACCTGAGGTGGAAGGGAAGTGCATTGCAGTGGACAGAGCTCCGGCTCTTCACTTTAGGGTCTTATCTGACCTGAAGTCAGTCATTTAGTATTTCTGATCCTGTTTCTTCAAATGCACAAGGGGAAAAACAGTTAATCCTATCATACAAGGGTTTTTTGCAAATTAGGAAGTACTAAACAAAGATAGCTGTTAGTTTTTGAACACAACGTTCAGTTTATTGGGCTGGTGTATTTAGAGCTCAGCTGAATATTCCCTTGCCTGGAAGCCTGAGAATAGGCAGAGCCTGGAAGCAGGCTGCAGGCACAGCATCTCTTCACACGGGGTAATAACTCCTTGGTGTCTTCTGAAAAGTTGCCCTCTACCTGATTATGCTGCTCTTTACTGTGCAGTGTCAGCAGAAGCTCTTGAATAGTTGCTCTCTAAATGGAATGTCTTTTAGTCTTGCCAGGATAAAGTGTTAAATAAACAGTCAATACTTTCTGTATTTTAATTTAATCAAATAAGCAGTAATATGGTTTGAAGGCCACTGACTGGAACAGAGAGCAGCCCAGTACTTCTCTACTTAGTTTTATTCACCTCTTAGACTTTCTTTTTTTCTTTCTTTTTTTTTTGTCTTTTTTGAGACAGGGTCTCACTATGCAGTTGAGGTTGGTCCTGAACTCACTTTTGTAGCCCAGGCTGGTCTCGAACTCGCACCAATCCTCCTGTCTCAGCCTCCCGAGTGCTGGGATTACAGGCGTGCGCCACCACGCCCGGCTCTTTTTTTCTTTTTCTTTTTCTTTTTTTTTTTTTTACGGGACTGGGGTTTGAACTCATGACCTTGCCCTTGCCAGGCGGGCACTTGTGCCACGGAGCTATCTCCTCAGCCCATACACTTTGTTTCTCATTTTTCTTTTTTCTTCTTGATAGAACTGGAGGTTGAACTAAGACTTTTTCACTGAACTACATCTCCAGCCCTTTTATTACTTTTTATTTTGAGACAGGGTCTTGCTAAGTCATTAAGTTGCCAGGCTGAGCTTGAACTTGTGCTCCCCTGTCTCAGCCTGCCTGAGTGCTAGGATTACAGGTGTGCGCTACCACGCCTGGCGTGTGTACTTTCTTGTCCTGGGACTTGGATGTTAGGCCACTTGTTCTAAATAATGCTAAACTTCTGGAGCAAAGGGAGTATACACAAGTCATTTGGCGTTGCTTTCCTCAATTCTGGGGATCAAAATTGCTTAAACTCAATTGGAAAATCAGAAAGGAACCTATGTAATAATTTCAGAATAATCTCCTTCTAATTTCTGATTTATCATCATAATATACTAGCACGGGTAGCTTCTGACAAATTTTTATTAAATATTAGCCTTCTTTAGGTTGAAAGAGAGATTGCTGAATGAAAGGAGACCTGTGGGTACTTGTAACCAATTTCTGTATAATTCTAGGTGAAAAGCCAGGTTGTTTTTGATAAACAGATAAAAATCTCAAAATTTAATTTTAGGGATGAAGATTTGCAGTACAAGGCCCAGTATCTAGACATCAAAACAAGTCCAAAACTCAAAGTTTCCTTTCTTCTTTCTTTTAAAGTGGAAGGTAAAAAAGTTAAAATGTATGAGCAAGCATGTGATATTCCTGGGGCTGGGGAGATAGCTCTGTGGCACAAGTGCCTGCCTGGCAAGTGCAAGGTTGTGAGTTTAAACTCTGGTCCCACAAAACCAAAAACCAAAAACCAAAAAAAGTGTGATATTCCTGGCTCCCAGCACATTATTAATGACCTTTAAATCCATATAGCCCTATTCAGAGAACTGTGGAGAGAAAGCACATACAGGGAACTGAAGTTAGAAGAAAACATCACTGAAAATCTAATTTTAAATAACCACAGTAAAATGCAGTCTCATATATATATATATATATATATATATATATATATATATATAATATATATAATATATATCTCCAAAGCATAACATTTCTTAGTTTCAAAATTCCAAAATTCTCCTTTCTATTTAGCAGGCATCTCATCCCTCCCATTCCCTGGCAAGCTACATCACTATGTTGCATTTGTCACCTGAGTTGTAACACCCTTGCTAGAAGTTAGCGTTTCAAGAAAATGGAAATCATCTCCATTTGTATACTTGCCTGCTTCCTGAAGCAGGAAATTGGCTTTCTCATAGTACAGAAGAGTTCTTGTTAAAGTAAGGTCTTATTAACAAATACTTGTTGACTGAGGATGACCCAGTCCTGTTTAGTATTCTGTGTGGACCTAATGCATTAGGTTAGCAGGAGGAAAACTCCCGGAGAAGCTATAAGGACACAGTTCAGATGGCTCAGCCCATTCTTTCCCTAATTGGGAGCAATTTTTAATATTTGGATTTCCATCTTGCAGTATTTCCTGTGTGGAGCAGACTAACAGATGTGAATAGGGAACACTAACTGTTTTACTGCATGCAAGGGGACCCAGGTACCATGGTCTCTGGGCTGGGCCTGGTATGAGGAGCAGACCACTGGTCAGGAATGCTTTCCATCCAGTGTGCTCTACTGAGGGTCAGCGCACCAGGACACCTGTCTATAAGCAGTGGGACAACTGGAACCATAGGACTCAGCCTCAGGTAGAGAAGCAAGGCCAGCTTTGGAGCAGCTTTGCATCAGGGCTTATGCAGCTTCAAAGAGGGGGAGCCCAGCAGATACGCAGCAGCCAGTACTGGGCCTTGGAAGTCCATTCTGATATAGAAGTCAGATGTGCTTCTCCATTATCTTACCTGCAGCCACACTATCTTTCTAATCATGGAAAAGATGTTAGAGTTTAAAGGCTTTATAACTTTGTCTGAATTTTCCCTTCCTCTTCCCACAGAGCCTTGTGTCCTGTGCTATTCTGACCCAAGGAAGAGTCCTTATAGAAGAGGCTGAAATACTGCCCTTAGGTTACAAATCAGGGCTTTCAATGATAAATTGCTCAATTTCATCTCTGAAAGATTTGCATTTTTCTCTATCACTGTACTGTTCCAATGGTAGTAGAGGAAAACACACAGGCTAGTTATTGAATTTTGGAGTAATTTAAACCCTGGGGCTAGCTACTGAATTTGGGGGTAATTTAAACACTACCCCTAAAAGAACTGAGGCCCAGAGCAGTTGACTATTTACCTTCCTTAACATTAACCAAGATAGATCTTCTTTTAGTACTTGATTTTAGGCATGTGTTTAAAAAATGACAGTTGGATATGGTAGAGAGTTTAGCTGTTAAAACTGTGGAGCAACTCCTGACACATGTTTAACCAAATAAAATCATTTCCCCCAGCTTGTTCCATGAAGACAGTTTGCAAAAACCATGTTCATCTCCCTTTTCACCTCATAAAAGGGGCTGCAGCTATTTTTAAATCTGGGGTTTATAGATGGGAATGTAGGTTATAAATCTATGTAGGTAGAAGTTATTCAGGGATTTGTTAGAGTGACTGTAAGCAAAGTAAAACTGAGGCCTTCAGTCTGTCCTTCAGACTATCTCCAGGTTCATTTCCAACTTGTTCCAAAAAGAAAATCATTTTCTTTTCCTTATTCTTACATAATGAAGTGGTTGATAATAATTAGCAACTTTAATGATCATTCTGTTGCAATATTGTTTATTTTGTATTTTTTAATTTTTTTGTCTTTTTGAGACGGTCTCACTATGCAGTTGAGGTTGGCCTTGAGCTCACTTTTGTAGCCCAGGCTGGTCTCGAACTCACACCAATCCTCCTGCCTCAGCCTCTCGAGTGCTGGGATTACAGGCGTGAGCCACCACACCCAGCTACAATATTGTTTAAGATCTTTTTTTTAAAAAAAAATATTTTATTTCTTGTTTCAGAACTTTTGTCTGTTTATTTATTTTTATGGCCCACTCAGCCTGCCCTGAGGGCAGGGCTGGCGCAGCATGTGGTGCCGGAGATCGAACCGTGGTCCCTGAAGCCACCTAAGCTTTCCTAAGCAGGTGCTTTAGACCACTGAGCCATCCTGCTGGGCCCCAATATTGTTTAATTATAAAACAATTGTTCTCCCCCTGCCCCCCGGCAACTGGGGATTGAACTCAGGTTCTTGACTTGCCAGGCAAGCACTTATTCTCCTGAGGTAGAATTCCCAACCCCTTCAGAATAACTACAAATCAAAACAAATAGCAGCACTAAGAAAATCTCTACTCCTTGTAGCAAAATATTTGTCAAACTTCCACTGATGAATCATATTTAAAAAGAACTCAATATTGTGAAATATTTCTGATCCTTCTTTAAGTATGTAGTAACAAAAATATAACATAGATATCACTATGTTCTATTTAAAGCCCAGTATTAGATATATAGTATGTTAAAATTTTTATAACTTCTAGATAAACAATCAATAGTAATTTCCCCTTTTTCCTAGTAAAATAATGAAAAAAAAAACCCAAGTATGATAATTATGACTTCTGCTATATGTTTTTTTCTGCCATATGTTGAAAAAAGTTTTTTATATATGATTATCTAGTGATCACTTTTGTTATTTTATATGATGAGGAGTTAAGTACAGCAGTATGTAATATATAGTATTACATTATACAGAACCTTTAATATTTTTAAGACTATTCAAAATCACACAGATAAAAAACACTGGTAATAAATTTATCCACATGGGTTCTCTAATAAATACAAACTGTGCTTCTACACTGTCCTTATTTGCTATGCCTGTATGAGGCCAGGGGCACCAGGACTTCTACTAACAAGCTTCCACCTTCCTTGCCTTGGTGACCTTAATGTCATCCATGGGCTTCACCACCAGCTGCCACTAGATGGAGCTTGTCATTGAAACTGAGGTTTTTCTTCCTGTCTTTTGTTTTCTTTGAATGTCTAACAGGACCTTGGGTGGAAGGAAAGAAACGATTAATAAACTAAACAGTGGGTAGGTACTCCAGCAGGTCATTAAGCACAGAGTGTTACTGATTAAAAAGTAAATCATTATTAGTAGAGGTTACTTACACTGTTCTATTTAATTCCATCAATTTTCATACATTCTTTTTGTCATCAAACTGTGATTCCTAAGACAAAAAGAACAAATAAACTTTTTTTTTTTGGCTTATGGGACATAATGTGAGTTTTAAGACAGGTTAAAAATCCCATGATTCATTGTTTGTACCCAGAAAAGTAACAGCAAATGTGCCCACATGCAGAGCTGGGAAGAAAAGTTAATCAATGACCTTTCAAAAGGAAAACATGGATGTTCATAACTGGATGGGAAAAGAAATGGGACATGTGCTTAGTTGTAGGGTAGCAAACACCAAGTGGGGGGAAGACTGAGAGACCTGGGTGCTCTTCTCACTAATTCAGACACATCACACATCGACTTTCACTCGACAGCCTTTTCATTCTCTCCCTGCCATTTACCCTGCTCACTAGCGTTCTGTCCTTTTTAGGTATAGTGAGTCTTCATAGTGAAATGCCTTCATAGTGAAATGCTCTCGTAGTGAAATGTCTCCTATCTAGTTTTTGTGAAGAACATTTTGACATTTTAGCACAAAAATACATGGAAAATGTGTTTATTGGGGTTTTCCTTTCTCAAATGTTCACCAAAGTTGACTATTCCCAGCCAGTCCCCAATCATAATGAGAAATTGCCAGCTGTGTGGAAACACATAAGCCACCATGGGCAGATAGCTGGACAGTGGTGGCAAGGTCTTAATACAAAAAGTGACCTGTCTGTTTATGTATTTTTTGTGTGCCTGTGAGAGTGTTTTAGGATTGCTAGCTCTTGCCCTATGTCAGGGATTGACAGCTAACTTTAACATTAGTCTAGAAACAAAATATAATTACTTGTGGAAAAGCTTTAATGCTCAATTTTTATTCTAGCTTCAGTTTGTAATTTGTCACTGTGTGTATTAGTTACTTTTTGCTCACTGCTGGGACAAATACCCAACACTCAAAATGAAAGAAGGAAAGGTTTATTTAGCTCACAGTTTGTGGAGGTTTCAGTCCATATACTGCTGGCCCAAGGCTGAGTGGAACAGAGCAGAGAGCATCCAGTTCATGGCGGTGGAACAGCAACAAAATGGTGGCAGAGGTAGCCAACCAACACAGCAGAGCAACAGCAACAGCTAGAGCTCCAGTCTGTCTCTCTGTCTCTCTTTATATTACATTCAGGCTCTCTGCCTTAGCTCCCGCCCGAGGCTACACCCATAATCCCAGAAGTACTTCCACCCATAATCCCATCAGTACTAAAACCCATAATCCCAGGGATCATGGATCAAGTCTCAAACTCTAGAAGTCCCCCCCCAATGACTCCATGAGGCTTTGGGGGGACAACTAGACATAAACCATAACACTGTGGTAGATGTAGACTGTGAACACAGGAGAGTCTTTTTAAAAAATTTTTTTAAAAGTTTATTTCTTTCTTGTTTCACAACTTTTTGTTTGTTTATCTATTTATTTTTATGGCTGGCTCAGCCTGCCTTGAGGGCAGGGCTGGTGCAGCATGTGGTTCCCGGGATCGAACTGTGGTCCCTGAAGCTGCCTAAGCTTTCCTAAGCAGGTGCTTTAGGCCACTGAGCCATCGTGCGGGGCCCCAACACAGGAGAGTTTTGCAAGAGACAGACACTCTCAGCTCTGGGCCAGACCTCAAGATAAAAGAAGAAACAAATGTAGCCACATACTTCCCTGCGAATGTGCATCAGGGATTGACATTCTAAAAAGGTATCAATCACCTTAGAAGAACCTAAATGAGTCAGTAACCCAACCTCCAACAGGAAGAGATCCTGTTCCTATTCAAGCCTGCTTGCTATGTGACTCCTTTCTCCACTCAGTATTGGCTTTAATCAATTTTACCTGAACAATGGTGCTTATAACCTCATTGGTTGACGATAGTTTTGTCTCACCTTATGCCCACCTAAACGAGTTTCCATGGTTTCTACCTCAGACTCGTCCCACCCATGGTTTTGCACTATAAAAGTCCCTGAAAGACACAGCTTCCTGGGGACCACCCACTTGGGACACCCCCCCCCCCCGGAGCTTTCTTTCCCCCTAATAAATTTATTCTGCCATACCTCCATTCGTTCCTAAAATTAATTCTTCGGTTTTAGAGAACAAGCACACATCTCAGCTACTTTTTAGGTTGGGAGTTTTAGTTTTTCCTATATCATTTGGAGGTTCTCGTATCATTTGGAGGTCATCCACCCGAGATCAGTTTTTACACTGCATCATAGGTTTGAATTGAAGAAAGTCGTGGAGCCACAAAGAGTGAGTCAGTATGTGGAAAATATAATCTTTTTGAGCTTTGCATGTGTTTTGGTGACTACTATTGAAAATGCCTTTTGCTCAGTCTTCCTGTTTCTGTCTCCATGTCTTTCTCGCTGTCTCTTTCCTTAGGTTTCTCAGTCTAGCGCTCTCCCTCTCTCTCTGTCTCTGTCTCTGTCTCTCTCTCTCTCTCTCTCTCTCTCTCTCTCTCTCTCTCTCTCACACACACACACACACACACACACACACACACACTCACACACCTACGTTGTTGACCAGAGATGCTTGTGCACTTGCAGCGTGCGCTGAGCGCTCCTCCAGTCCTGGCTGTTCCGCACCACCTTCTCAGGATCGCTTAAGAGGCGACACTGTTGCCCTCTTCACCTCTTAACGGCTCGCCGAGCTGTTGCAGACGCTGGGTCCCCACACGCGTTCACCAGCTGTGTGGCCGCGGCGCCTCGCGTCGCAGACCCCGACCAGCGCCGTGCGCCTGCCCGCGCCGCACACGGCCCGCGCCGCACACGGCCCGCGCCGCACACGGCCCGCGCGGCGGGGCCCCCGGCTGGGGCAGAGCCCTTGCCGCGCACCTGAGCTCGCGGAGTGTCGAGGCCCGGCCTGGCGCGGGGCGCGCCCGGGGCGGCTCCGGCGGGCGGGCGGGCCAGGCCCCTCCCCCGTGCCCGGCGGTGGCTGACGCGGGGCCGGGCGGGGACGGCCGCGGCCACCGGGCTTTAAATATGGACCGGGGCGGGCGCTGCGGCTCATCCTGCGCCGCGGCTCCGTCCCGTCCCGGCCCGGCCCACACCGCGCGCTGCTGCGGGACTCGCTGCGGGCCGCGCCCTCGTACTCGCCCGGCTGCGCGGAGGCGCCCCCAGCGGTGCGAACACCGCCCCCAGCCCCCGGCCGCCCACGCGCGCACAGCCCGACCCAGGCGCGCCGAGAAGAGGGACGCGGCCGCCGAGCCGCCTGGCCGCCAAGCTGGAGGAGCGGCGCAAGCCCGAGCCGCGGAGGTGAGCGGGGCCGAGCGGGCGCGGGGTCGGCACCTGCGGGGCGCCCGGACGCTCGCCCCCCGCCGCGGCGGCCCTCATCGCCGGCGGAGGCTGAGGCAGGCGGAGCGCGGACGCGCAAGCCGGGCTGAGTGGGGCGGCTAGGAGCGCGCCGGCCCGACAGCCGCTTCCCGCCGGGCTCCGCGCCCGGTGAGGACGGCGGGAGGCAAGTTCCCACGCGCCGCGGCCCCCGGCGCGACCCGGGGCTGGGAAGGCGCTGCTCCCGGCTCGGCTCCGCGCGCCTCCCAGCGATGCCCCGTGCGGCGACGGCACCCGGAGCTCCGCGCGGCGCCGCCTCCCGACCGCGTTCCTGACCTCTCCTCCTGAGCTCGGCCCTGCGCGCCGAGGTCCCCATCGGGGTCACTGTGTACCTAGAGCGGGCTAGCAGTGTAACTCCATTCAAAGGGAGGGCGACTTTTGTTTCTGTGTAGCTTTCATAACTGAGAGAGAACTTTTACTTTCATTTTAAAGTTAAAAGTAGTGATAGGATTCTGGTCTCTAGGTTAAATCGTGAAATTTTATCCCAGTGCTTATATGACAGAATATCGCATATAGACAGAAATAGGAAGAGTTTATTAGGAACTGTGGGGGCAGTACATGTTTATAGAGATGGAGTGGGAGGATTAGATAGGTATGTTTGAGGCATGTTTGAAAAAAAATGAAAAACTTTTTAGGAAACCCTCAACCTTTGTATTTCAGTGTTGCAAAATTGAAGTTTGGGGACTTATTTGCTGTTTTGGGGTTATTTCTGGAGACTTGTAAATGTACACAAGTTATCTCATCCAGTCAGATCAGAATGTACTCTCAGTTTACAGTGATGTATTTTTCTGTTCTTTTCAATATAAAATAACTTTAAATATTTGAATGTTAGCTCAGCACTTCATTCTTGTAGATGATAAAAAGACATATTGGACTTAATACAAACGTCATGTGGGAGAGTAAGGCAACAAATTTAGGAGAGTTCTGTGCTAGAAACGGGCAGTCTCTGAGACGGCTTCCAGCACACCGGTGATAATCTCCCAGTTTTCAGGTTTTGATCGCTAGTTCTGATAACAAGTGTGATAGTCGGCCGCCGCTTGCATCTTAAAGGAACACTGCTTTGGGGAGAGGAGCTCCGGGAGGCTGGTGCTGGCTGGGTGGCCTGGCCTGCGCTGCCGCGGGGGGCGCTGCCGTCTGCTGGTCGGGACGGGTGGACAGGGGCGGATGCCGCACTGCCCTGTAGACAGAGAAGGTAAGTAGTAAAACGGGGATTGGAAAGAGCGGGCTGAGAAGAGGAGAATCTGATTGTAGTTAAAGCATGCAGGCTGAATATTTTCATTTGGGCATGCCACTCTGGGCTGAGGGAAGATGTGGATGGAGCATACGTCCCGATGGACAGCCTTCCCCAGGTTCATGTGGGATTTATGAAATCTGCATTTTAGGGATTCTTACAGCAAAATGCGCAGTTTAGAAACACTCTGGAAGTTAGTGAAACTTCGAAATCTAGGTTGTCCTGCTTTTTCATGCAGCACGATTCTTTTGTACAGGAACATGGTGCATTGCAAACACGTTGTGCTCAACTCCACCTGGCCTTTAAACATGTGATAAGCTGTGTCACACCCGTGGAGCTGCCCTCACGTGAAAGTATCTGTGTCTTCCTTAGTGAATGTCTTCAGCTGTTTTTCGCATAGTGCGAGGGACTCCCTTTTAGTTCTGTCTCTGCAGCATTTATACACAAACACACCAAGTTGTCGAGGTGGCTGATTTTATTTTTCTCAAACATATTTGCTGTTGTCCTAGTGACTTTGAGAGGGTGACTTTTGCATTTCTGTGCTTTCAGCACCGCAATGGCAATTCAAACAAGGTGTAGAGTGGCCATCAGCTGTGACAACAAAGGGAAATGTCTTCATCCAATCTTTGTATTCATCAATTTATTAATGACATTTTCTGTCTGAATTTAATTTCAGATTGAAGTAGTAATGGTAAAGCCATGTTCTTATCTTCCCTTGCAAGTGAAAACATGATCGTGTTCTTTCCTAAAAATTGATTAAATGGAAGGGACTATTATATTCACTGAGAAGATGAGAAAGCAAGGATACAGATAGTTCTTTGCCTTCTATTTTTTTTTATATTTATTTGTTTATTTTTTGGTTGTACCAGGGATTGAACTCAGGACTGTCCAATTGGCAGGCAAGTGCTTATTTCACCCAGCTATCTCCCCAGCCCCATTCTTTACCTTTTAAATTGAAACAGAAAGTTGTTGGTGGGAGTAAGAGTGAACATTTTATTTTTTAACTATTCACGATTACTGAATAAGTGTTGTGCAATGGATAAATGTTTTAGTACTAGCAGAAAATACTAAAACACATAAAAATTTATCCTGCTTTATCAGCACAGTTTACAGTGGCTCAATCTTGGACAGAATCTATGCATCCATCAGTAGATGAATGGATAAAGAAAATGTATTTACATACATTTCCTCCCTTCCTTTCCCCTTGCCCCACCCTGGTTCCCCTTCCTATTTGAACATTTTTTTTTTTTTCTATTTCACAGAATCTGTTATATATTTTGGTATTTACACTTTTGGTTTCTCACACCAGAGAAACAATATGGTATTTACACATGAGTATCTGATTTGTTTTACTTAAGAATATAGTCTCAAGGTGCATCCATTTAGCTAAAAATGTCTGAGTTTATTTATCCTTCTTTATAGCAAAGTAATACTCTATCCCATAGAAAAGCCACATGTTCTGGTAATCTAAACAACTACTTTGAGTACAACATTATGCAATATAATAACTACTATTGAATTCCTATCATTTCTAATTTTTTATTACTAATTTTATTAGTAAAATTACTCTCCATTACTGGGACAAATACCCAACACCCAAAATTAGGGAAGGAAAAGGCTTATGTAGTGAAGGTTTTAGTCCATAATTAGTTGGCTCTGGGGGCAATATTTTAAGGAGGCGGAAGACCGCAAAAGCAATGGGAGCAAAAGGGGGAGGGGAGGAGAAGCAAGCCTCTTTTCTTCCCTTTTATTGTAAGTAAGCTACCCCACTCCCCACAGGGTTGTAGCATTCTCACCATCTCCTTTGCCTTCTGCTCTAGCACATGGTAAGGATGTTTCCAAAGTGAGGACCCTAGCTGCTTGCTGAGTGGTTAAACTTCTAAACTTCTCAAGTTGACACAGCCATTACAATCCACCTGTCAACTTGGCAATCCAACACATTTCTTTAACAGGTTTCCAATGGGAAGACACGCTTGTTCACAATCATTTCACAATTGAACACTGTAACATTTAACAATCTTTAAGAACCAATATTAAGTCCATCAATATTTTACTACATTAGAAGCATAACATTCTGGTTCTAACCAACCCCAAGACTCATACACATCCCCTTATGTCAAAGGCATTTAGTCCATCTGTAAGAGTTCATCAAGTTATAAATGTTAACACTGCTGAAAAGTCTGAGTCCCAAGTTTTCTGTGTGCTATAAGACAAACTTTTAGCTGCAAACCCGTGAACCAATAAAATATTAGACTCTTCCCAACATTCAGTGTCACAGGATACACATTTTCATTCCAGAAGTTACAAACAGGAATGTAAAGGATTGGGACCAAACCAAGTCCAAAATCCAGGAGGGCAAATATTAAATCCTATATTTCCATGTGTATCGTCCGAGGCAGTCTGTGGCAAATTGTGAGTTGTGTGGTTTCCCTGCTACTACACTTGTGCAGTAGGCGATTATAACTCTCATGGCTTCTCTCTTAGAATGGCTTTGTTCTCTCCTTGCAAGTTTCCTTAGATCCACATTCCCAGATTTTCTAAGATTCTGGGCTCTCTACTGCACCTTGGCTTCACCTTCACAGTCTCACACATTACCCTCTCAGAGGCACACTGCCGGGCCTCCAGGGCCTTCTGAAATCATAGTGGGAGCCTTCTTAACTCCTTAACTCTTAAATTCTGCATGCACCTAAACTCAGCATCATGTGGATGATGCCAAAGTCTTCTGCCAGCTGGAACAGTTGCCAGATTTTCCTCTCTCTTGGCTGGAGGGATTGAGTGCCTAGATTGGTTGGCACTCTGAGTCCAGTTCTGAGGAACAAATTTTCAGCACTACTGACTGCTATTCTGAAATGTGGTGTTCTGCAGCTTTCTCCTCAAAGCAGTCTTTCACCTTTGCAGTTTTGAGGCTGCAAAGGGTAGAGACTTATTGCTTCTTGTGAAACAATCATGCTATCTTTTTTATTCTCTTATTCATTTTTAGGATTTAAGATGTTTTCAGCTCTATCCTTGTAGTCCACAGTTTTACTGTAGTTTCCTTTCTGTTCAGACTTACAGAATTTTAAATCATGCTGTTGGGCTCTTGAATCTCAACATAAATCTGAATACCCCTCCCCCCAGTGCTAACCTTGCCACTACATTAATATTTGACTGCTTTGAAATTATTTTGGCCTGAAAATTTTTAGTTTATGGCCCTCAAACTCAGGCAAAGTCTCTGGACATGAATAAAATCTAAACAAACTTTTCACCAAGGCGTAACACATTATCTGGATTTCAACAGCCAATGTAGTCCTTCCCAGCAGAAATCTCCTGAGCCTGGTTTATACCAGCAGGATTTCTACCAGCCTTCTGGTCTGTGCCCTGACCAAAATCTCCCATATGGAACAGCCTAAGGCATTCTAGCTCTACTTTTTATTGGCATCTCTGAACCTTTCCAAATTCTTCCCATAAGCCATTTCCAAAGACTCTTGAACTAAATGGTCAGGTATAGTTACAGCAATGATCCTACTTCTCTCCTGACAAATTCCATCTTGGTTGCTTTTCTCTCCTTGCTGAGACAAAACACTCAATGTCCAAAATTAAAGGCATCTTGGTTACTTTTCACTTGTTGCTGGGACAAAATACGAACACCCAAAATGAAGGAAGGAAAAGTTAATTTAGCTCACCATTAGTGGAGGTTTCAGTTCATACTCTGCTGGCTCCAATGCAAACAGTAGCAGTTCATGGTAGCAGGAAACAAGCAAGAGCAGCAAATGAGCAGCAACTGTGGTGTCTGTCAAGATTTTCTTCCTTCTATGCTGACTGTGAAGAACGGCACCGCACCACAAAGACTGGAACTCTTCTGAAGTTGTGTGGCTTCAGAGATCAAGCTCCTCCAAAGTGGCATGGCTGTAAAGTGGCACAGCAAAGATCAAAACTCCTCCCAGGAAGTGGGGTGCAGAATCCTTCCTCAACTCTTTTTTTAATACCCTTTTTGTGCTGAGTCACTCTGATGCCTGTCCTCCTCACCATAGTGTGGGGCCTTTATGCCCCAAGGCATGAAATCAAGAAAGATCCACCCAGACTTCCACATCTCAAGTTGACATAATAGATCAACCACCACAGAAAAGGCTTATTTAGCTCACAGTGTGTGGAAATTTCAGTCTATTATCTGCTGTCTCTTACATAGGGTGGCTTGGCACAGAGGCAACATGTTGTTCAAGGCAGTGGAACAGCAGAAGACAGCCAAGCAACAAGAGCAAAAGGGAGGCAGGGAAAGGAAGTCTCTTTTCCTCCCTTAAGTTGTTAGCAGGCTACATCCCTCCAAGGGCAGGCCTGGGCCCAGGGCAGGTTTAGTGCTCATACAGTCTTCATGTCTGCCTCTTGCACAGGATGAGATGTTTAAAATGTAGGGACCTGGGCCTGCTGTTGAGTCACTTACTTAAACTTTTAAATTTCTATAGTACCCAAGATGACACAATATATCCTTATAACTTTTTAAGGGCTTTTAACCTAAAAATGCATAGGAATACAAATGAGAAAAGGATATATTTGGTTTAAAACAGATATGCCTTATGACTGAGATAACTAGAAAAGGAGTTCAGTATGACTTCAATAAGATTTTGAAGTATTTTTTGTACATATATTTACTGATTAATAGTCTCCTTTATATCATCTGCAAATAAGTGAACTTTAGCTTTGGCCTGAAGATCTTGTGTTCTCTCCTAGTGCCTAGTAACACATTCATCTATCTACTTGGTGTTTTCTCTAACAACAAAGGCTCATGCACAGGCTACACAGAGAGAGCAAAGGACATACATACAGTACAGAGTATGCAGTCCACACTGGAGATCCCAGTCTGCCTACTCTTACTACAAAAAAACACTAATGTGATCAACTATAAGACTTCTAGTTCCATGGTAAATAAGAAGGTGGACATGGGCTGATATTGGTATGCACACAGAAAATACTAAAAAGCCCCAGAGGACAGCTGGGTAGCAAAGGAAGGAGTAGAAACAGTAATATACAAAGTTCTCTGCATAAAATTTAATAATCAGGACAGCTTAGTGTCAAGTGTTCCAAGCCCTAAAGGATAACAGTATCTAACGTCAATTAGGTACCACGCAAAACTTTCCTTTAAAATTGATGGAAGGGCCCCATTAAATAGTTCAGCAGACTAAGTGCCTGCTTAGGCAAGTGCAGGAAGAGGAGTTTGATCTCTGGCAACACATGCTGTACTGGCCCTACCCCCAGGCATGCTGAACTGGTGACTGAGTTTGGGCATGGTGACAACTGCCTGTAATTCCAGTGTTGGGAGAGTTGAAAACAGAAGGATCACTACAAGTCCCAGCTGAGTAGTGAGACCCTGCACAAAAATACCTTCCCCCCCAAAAAAAATTGATGGAGAAATAAGGTATTTGCAAGACAAACACCTCAAGAAATTCATGGTGACCAATTCTGAATTATGAAAAATTTCAAGGATATCCTAGAGACAAGCCAACAATGCCAATAGGTTGAGAAGAATGAATTCACCTAGTGGGCTGAGTAGTTAAGCAAAAGGGCAAAAAAAGGAAATAAGCAACAGAAAATAATGCAATGACAGGAATAAGTAACACCTTTCAGTAATAGCTCAATGTGAAAGGTTTTGAGTTCCCAATCAGAAGACACGGAATGGATCCAGAAAGGAACCCCCAAAATAAGCAACATACAAAGAACTTGTTTCTAAAACAATGGCAGCAGCAGCAGCAGCAGCAGCAGCAACAACAACAACAACAACAACAAACCCACCCAAATTAAAATTCTAAGGATGGAAAACAATACTCCATGCAACAGGAATGTGGAAAAAATCAGGAGTTGATATCCCAATTTCCAACAAAATGGTTTCAAACCAAATGTGATCAGAAGACACAAAGATCATTATGTATTGGTTAATGGGACAATTCAATTGGAAGAGTTAATAATTATAAGC
This sequence comes from Myocastor coypus, assembly GCA_004027025.1. Classification (NCBI taxonomy): domain Eukaryota; kingdom Metazoa; phylum Chordata; class Mammalia; order Rodentia; family Myocastoridae; genus Myocastor; species Myocastor coypus. Next base: position 25,077 of record PVJA010014567.1, on the reverse strand, counting down.
ATATATACACCCAATACCAATATGCTTAGCTTCATAAAACAAATGTAATGAACACAAAATATCTGATAACTGCCAATACATTGTTGAGGAGACCTCAGTATCCCACTGTCAGAAATGGAGAGATCAACTGAACAAAAAAATCAACAAATGAGGCCTGGCAGGATGGCTCAGTGATCTAAAGCTCCTGCTTAGGAAAGCTTAGGCGGTAGCAGGGACTGCGGTTCCATCCCTGGCACCACATGCTGCGCCAGCCCTGCCCTGAGGGCAGGCTGAGCCAGCCATAAAAATAAGTAAACAAACAAAAGTTCTGAAAGAAGAAAAATCAACAAAGAAGTGTGGGAATTGAATCAAACCTTCAAACAAATATGAACATAATAAATATTTAAGGAGTGTTCCATCCAACAACTGAGTACATACTCTTCTCAGCAGCATGTGGGACCTTCCTCAGAATATACCACAGAAAACTATGCCAACACATTAAATTATGCCCTCTTGAATAATCAGATGAAATTAAGCAAGGAATTAAATAGTTTCAACAATCAGTAATGCCAGTATGATATCGTAAAGCCTGTAAAATACAATAAAGGCAATCCTAAGAGGGAATTTTATAATGGTAAATTGCCACATCAGATAAACAGAGTGAACTAAAATAGCCTGATGATATACCTGAAGATCCTTGAAAAAAAGGAAAAACTGAAGTATGAGGAAGGAGATTTGTAAGACTAGAGCAGAAATTGATAAAATTGAGACTGAAAATACATACAAAGAATGAATCAAAGAGTTGGTTTTTTGAAACAATAAACAAACCAACCCTTAGTCTTACCATAGTTAAGGAAAGAAAAGTCCCAAACTCATGCAGTTAGACATGAAAATGGCAAATCCCAACACATGTTGGCGAAATCCAGATTATCAGTGTTTACTTTGAGAATCTGTACTCTAAGGAAATGGAAAATTCAGAAAAAATGGATAAGTTTCTCACTACATATGAATTATCAAGGCTGAACCAAGAGGACATAAAATCCAGAGTAACCAACCCAACATCTCTCAGCAAAATTGAAGAAATAATAAAAAGAAATGAAGAAAAGCCCAGGTCCTGATAGATTCATTGCCAAATTCTATAAGAACTTCAAAGGGAATCTAATGCCAATGCTCTTCAAACTCTTTAATGTAACCAAAAGGGAAGTCATACAGGCAAAGTTATTCTTGGGAGCAAGCATTAACCAGATTCAAAGAGCAGAAAAAGGTACAACCAAAAAGAAAACTACAAATCAATTTTTTTAATGAATCTAGAAGCAAACATTCTCAAAAGATAGTGGCAAAATAGAATATAGTAAAAAATCCCAAAGATCATACACCATGACCAAATTGGATTAATTCCAGGGTTGATACAACATACACAAATCAATAAGTGTAATATACCATATTATAAATAAGCCAGGACAAAGATTTCATGATTATCTCCACAGAACACTGTTTGATGAAATCCAACATCCGTTCATGATTAAACAACTTTAAATAAAGTGGGAATACTTTTCAAGGTCTTTGTCTCAATCTGATAAAAGCCATCTATGACAAACCACCAGCCAGTACCATTCTAAATGGACAGAAACTAAAGGCTTTACTTCTAAAATCAGGAGGAAGACAAGGATGCCCACTATTGCTACTTCTCTTCAGCATATTTCTCAGAACATTAGCTATAGTAGTTAGAAAAGAGAAAGAAATAGAAGGAATATAGATAGGAAAGGAAGAAGTTAAATTATTGTTTTTAGATGACATGATCATTTACATAGAAGGCCCCCAAAACTCCACCAAAACACTCCTAGAATTGATAAGCACAGTCTAGCATAGCAGATTACTTAGTTAACACTCAAACATCAGTAGTATTCCTATACACTAATAATAAACCTCCCAGAGAGAGATTAGGGAAACAATACCTTCCACAGTAGCATTAAGGAAAATGAAATACAGTGTTATCTCAGTTCATGAACTTAATTTGTTTCACAATTCTGGAAATAATGGTCCTGTACATGTCTGTGTGGGAAAGGTGCCTGTAGTTGTGTTCATCACTCAAACAGAGTTTACAGAAAAAACCAAAATTTTGCCAGATGCTTCTGTTTGAGAACCAAATTGTTTGTAAACGAAAGCATTCCTGAATCGAGGGACTACTATATTGTATATAGGATACAACCTAATTGATAAAGTGAAAGACTGCTATAAAGAACACTATATAGACTATACCACTATGAAAAAGGAGATTATAGAGGACGACTGAGAATAGAAAGCTCTCCCTTATTCTTGGGTAGGCAGAACCAATGTCGTCAAAATGGCCATACTTCCAAAACTGTTACATAGATTTTACATTATTCCATTCAGAGTAGTGAATGGAATTCTTCATAGAATTCTAGTAGCATTCCTTGTAAAATGAGAGAAAACAATCCTAAAATTCCTATAGAACCAGGAGAGATCTAGAGTAGCAAAAGTCATTGTGAAGAACAAGGGCAAGGAAGAAAGCATCATGATCCTTGACTTTAAGTTATAATGCAGAGCTATAGAAATAAAAACAGCATGATACTGGCAACAACAAAAGCAGAAAAAGCAAAATCCAAACCTGAAAACCAAAAACCAAAAATCAAAACTAAACCAGACATGTGGATCAGTGGAACAGAACAGAAGCTGCAGAAATGATTGGAAACAGAGTCAGATACTGTATATTTCACAGTGCGGCTAAATCTTTTTGCTAAAGGAAAGGTACTCTGTTTAACAAATGGTGCTGGGAAAACTTGCTATCACATGCCAAAAAATGAGCCTATACTAGTATCTCTCACCATGCACTAAATGAAAATAAAAGTTAATTAAAATCTATACATTAGAACAGAAATATGTTGAAAGTCAAAATAGGCAAAAACTTTTAGTTTTTAAAACTTTATGCTGTTGGTAAATATTTGTGGTACATATTGAGCACATTTATTATAGGGAAGTTGTGGCTGTACAAAGCACAACTCAAGTCTTCTTTCAAAATAGGTAAAACTTTAAGACAGAAGTATAGGCAAAGATTTTGTGAACAGAACCCTGGTTGAACAAGCAATAATACTAAGAACCAACAACTGGGATCACATCAAATTTCAAAGCTTCTGATCAGAAAGAAAACCATCAACAGCCTGAATAGACAGACCATAGATTGGGAAAAAATTTTACCAGGACTGATTTACAAAATTTACAAAGGACTGCTATGTAGAATATTTCACTACTCAAAAATTAAGCCCCATTGTAAAGACTCAACAAAAATGGGCATGTGAAATAGATACTCAGAACAAGAATTACAAATGACCAGTACATACATGAAAAATGTTCAATATTGCTGGCTATTCCAGAAGTGCAGATTAAAACAACCCTGAAATTCCATCTCAAGAAAGAATGGAACCTTTTTCCACTGTTGGTGGGAGTGTCTACTAGTGCAACTATTGTGGAGATTCCTCAAAAAACTAAAAATAGAAATTCCATTTGAGGCAGCCCTTCCCCTTTTAGGTATCTTCTCAAAAGTGTTAAAGATACATACCATAATGATATATGCATACTCCTGTTTATTGCATTGCAATTCATGACATCTAAATTTGGAAGCAGTTGATATGTTCACCAGCAGATGAATGGATAATGACATTGTCCTATTTATCCACAGTGGATTCGTACTCTGACATAATGGAGGATCAATTTGAGACATTTGTAGAAAAATGGATGCACCTTGAGACTACTATGTTAAGTGAGATAAATAAAAAATACAAGATTAAATATTGCATGGTTTCTCTTATATGAAAGCCTCTGTACAGATAAAGTACATTATAAAAAACTGACAACAGAAAAAAAAGTTACTATAGTTTAGCACGGACAATGTATCTAAGAGTGTACTTTGATTTAATGTAATTATCTTGTGTGTCTTATTTTTTTTTTTTTCCTTTTAGTCTGGCTGTTAATTTATATGATTATAAGGACTTATAAATAAGTGAATCTGGTGCTGGTAAAAAGGAGGGTGGGCGGGACAGAGGAAAAAGAATTGAGATGTGTTCTGTACATGCACCAATTCCCACCATGAATATAATCATTATGTACAGCAAACACGGACTAATAAAAATCTTAAGAAGTACTACAAGCACAAGTAAGAAGTAAAGCACAGTGGTTGAGGATTGTTTAGGTGCAGAGTCTGGTAGTGTCATTTCATCATGCCTCCTTTTCTTCTTTCTGTTTCTCTTCTCTGGTCCTCTCTCCTTTCTAAGTTTTCATGGAAGAAAAACAAGATGTATTCAGAAAATGTCACATGTCATTATAGCATCAGTACACAGCTCCATGGTTTACCTGAATGAATATATCCACATAATGAGCACCAGAACAAGATGTACACAACTGCCAGCCAGCCTGAGACTGCTCTCCTCTCTCTGGGGAGTTGTTACCCTCCAGTGGAAGGTTGGACTTCTGAGACTGAGCAGAAGTTACTGTTTACATGTTACTAAACTTTTCTGAGTGAATCACATGGTATATATTCAGTCTGACTTAATTTGTACAACATTGTGTTTGCAAGACTATTATTTTGTATAAAGCAGCTGCTTGTTCATCCTCGTCACTGTATTTGATGTAGCGTTCCACCTGAGGTGACTGCCAACATTAACTTACTTGTTTTATTCTTGATGGACATTTGGATTGTTTCTGGGTTCTGGCTGTTAAGAACTGTGCTTCTGTGGGCATTTTTGTGTATATGTCGTAGTACATGTGAGAATTTCTGTTGTGTGTGTAGTGAGTGGAATTGCTATGGCAGTGTTGGGATGCTATTTTCCTTCAAAGTGGATTTGAATCTATACACAAACAAATATTTCCGTTTGGGGTTTTCCTATTCCCCACATTGTTATAGAAAAGTTAGTACTGTCTTTTTAAATTTTTTACTCATTCTATGGATATAAAGTTATCTCGTTGTGGATTTAATTTGCACTTTCGAGGGCACCTTTTTGTATAGGTACTTATTCTCTGTGTGAAGTATTGTTCAGGTATTTTGCTCATGAAAATTTTATCCAGTCTATTATATCATGAAAGGAAGTTTTGAGTACCTGGGTGGTTAACTTCTTTGTTTAGGAAACCTAGCTAATGACGGAGACTCATTCACCAATGTGTTCATCTTATATGGTAAGTATTAACAAAGAGATTAGGAACATTTGAATTGGTAGATATCAGATTCTGGATGTATGAAGTATTCTTAAAGAACAGAAACCTAAAAAGCAGATTTCTACAAAACATCATGTATAACTTGTGCTTTTTCTATAGGATTTTTTTTTTTTTTTTTTTTTTTTTTTTTTTTTTTTTTTTTTTTTTTTTTTTTTTTTTTTTTTTTGTCTTTTTGAGACGGTCTTGCTATGCAGTGCAGGCTGGCCTTGAACTCACTTTTGTAGCTCAGGCTGGTCTTGAACTCACATCAGTCTTCCTGCCTCAGCCTCCCGAGTGCTGGGATTACAGGTGTGGACCACCACACTCCGCCTATAACTTGTCCTTATTGTTAACTCCAATGCAGTTTTACTCAGTGACCTATGGAGATCTGTATTTGGAAGGCTCCTACCTGACTTGAGGCCTTAGCTCTCTTTACTAGGTGCTTAATTTGAGAGATTAAAAAAATCTCTATTCCATTATTTTCATTTCTAAAATGATTGTGAAACCTGATTCTCAGAGGAGTTATGAGAGACTGATGAGGTGATCTTTATGGAACCTTGTTCAGAGTTGTGAATGTCCGTACATATTTTATTATTGCTGCTGCTCCCTGCCACAGTGTTCCTTACTCTTGAGTTGTGCTGAGCTAGCCCTGAGAACAGATCCTTGCATAGTAATGAATGTTTATTAGCTGAATGAATGAACATTTAAGTATTTTTCTTAAGCTCTCACTCTGAGTGCCTCAAACTGTGTGTGCATGTATCTATTTTATCTATAACTTTTACTTTTTTGTTGCTAAGTTGAGTTGGAAAAAACTTTTATTCAACCTGCACTTGAAAAATAAAGTCTAATAGGCAGTAGTTTGAAATCATCCCTTTCACTGCATAGCTCATATTAACCTTGTGTGCCCCAGTACCCTGTCGAAGGACCTAGAGAGTTCTTTGAAATGATTGTTTTGCCCCTGCTCTGTGGGTGACCCCATAGAGCCTACACACTTAGTATTTTTAGCTTTTTTTAATTAGAATGCTGGACAAAAAAATCCCAGGTTTAAAATATTCTAGTGGTTTCTCCAGTGCTTGTACCTTGGAAACCAAGTTTCATGAAGAATTGGACTTTTGGGGATGAATAATAGCTGAAAACTAGAGCTTATATGGAATCTTTTCACCTTAGGATGGATAAACATTTCTCAGTATACTGATTATAATGTCAAAAGTGTTTACCTTTGTAAACCTTTATGTAGAGGAATAATTCTTAACCCTTCCAAAAGTCTGATTCTCAGCTATTGGCTTGACCATGTGAGTTTCCTTCCTTTATCTGTAAGTGGTATAGTGGTATATTTTAAAATTAAATAGAATTAAAATATGCATTATTTTTCTGCAGGAGAATTACATGGTGCTCATTTATACAACAGTAGGTAGCCCTTTGTAAAGCCTGACTCATAGCAAAATGAATTTAGACTTTTCTCTCTTTTTTTTTTCTGGTACCAGGAATCAAACTTAGGAGATTGTGCTTGCCAGGTAGGTGCTTGTGCTCCTGTATACCCAGGTCTGAACTTAAAAGTTTATGTAGATGTGTAGATTTTCTTACCTAAAAATTACTACCTTTACTTTTCTTCATATATTTGAATTATTTATTTAAGAGTTGGTGATTTTCTTGGTTGTTTTTTCTCATAATTTTAAGTACAACTGTCTTACAGTACTCAGTACTGAGCAGTACTTCAGGATAGTACAACAGCCTGCATTTTATAAAGACTTACATTTTAGGTAGTGTACCTCCTGTGGGCTTGATTCAGATGTGCTAAGTTAGTGGAAGATGGAATTATTTGATGTAGTAGGTAGCTTTTGTTTTTCTCTATGTGCATAATGGTGTAGAAAATTGAAATAATTACAAAGAGCAATTATGGTGAACTTCATTAAACTATTGTTTTAAAAACAATGTGTTTGAAGGGGTGGTGAGATTGCTCAGTGGACTAAGCACCTGTTTAGGCAAGCACAGGGACCACAGTTCAACCTCCAGCACCACATGCCATGCTGGCCACCAAAACTGGACATAGTGACGCATTCCGATAATCCCAGGGATGGGGAGGCTGAAAACAGAAGATCACTATGAGTCTGAGTTGTGTAGTAAGACTGTGTACCAAATACATACAACAAAAACAAAAAGCAAAGCAAAACAAAGCAAAAACCCAATGGATTTTAGGCTGCATGTGGTGGAGCATGCCTATATTTCTAAGTTCAAGGCCATTGGGGCTACATAGTGAGTTCAGAACCAGCCTGAATTACGTAGTGAGGCCTTGTCTCAAAAACAAAACAAATACAAATACAACAGAGAATTTCAGAAAACCTCCTTTGGTTCTAGGTGACTTTATTTCTTGGAGAAGTTAAATGGAATTTTCCTGAACAAATGCATCCAGGCTTGCCTGGACATTGCAGTATCAATGGCTAGAACAAGACCTTCCTTTTGATGACACTTGGCACATGGAACTTGGAAAACTTAGATTTAGGGAAGGGTAACTGATCTTAGACCAGAATGTTAAGGAAATTAAACCAGACACAGAAAATTAAGTTTTGTATGGTTTTTCTTATATAAGAAGCCCAAATAAATGCTGGCAAAATAAAGGAAAGATGGCCAGATACTGGGAGACAGACTTTTTAAAGATGGGAAGGGATCAGGAAAATGATGGGAGGGTGTAAGTGGACAAAAAAATGATCATGCTGTCATATATATGAGGTGTGATCAAAATATATGGTGAATATTTAAATTTAAATTTAATTTATTTTTATAGAAGCTGGATATAGTGGTACATGCCTATAATCTCAGCACTTGGGAGGCTGAGGCAGAAGGATCATTGTGAGTTTTAGGCCAACCTGGGCACCATGGTGAGTTTAGGGTGAGTCTGAACCACGTAGTGAAATCTTGTCCTCAAAACATAAAAAAATCATTATTTTTATTACTATAAGAACACAATGCTATTATGACCCCTTACCCTGAACACACTGTCCCATTGCTTTTGCCCTTTCTTTTTTTTAAAGAATTTTATTTTATTTATTTATTTTTTTCTTGTTTCAGAACTTTTGTTTGTTTATTTTTATGGCCGGCTCAGCCTGCCCTGAGGCCAGGGCTGGAGCAGCATGTGGTGGCAGGGATCAACTGCGGTCCATGCAGCTGCCTGAGCTTTCCTAAGCAGGTGTTTTAGACCACTGAACCATCCTGCCGGGCCCCGCTTTTGTCCTTTCTGAAGCAGTTGTGTAAGTCTTCTTTCCTGAGTGTTTTTATGAGGTAAAAACACAGTGAATGTGTTGCCAAGTGCTATCTAACAAAATAGCAGGCTTGCAAAAGCATGGCTGGTGTGCCCTTATCCACCTGGTCATCTGATAGTGCACTGGGGCACTTCTGGATTTTCCTCAAAGACAAAATGGGCATGGAAAGTAAATGTTACATTGAAGCAGTCACAACAGTACAACAGAAGAGACTCATGAAAGAGGATGTCTAGAACACTACTTCACAGAGTACAAGGGGCTTGGAATAAGTGCGTTTGAAGCAGGGAGAGGATTTTGAGGGGGTTATGGCATTGTGTCTTTTTTTTTTTTTGTGGGACTGGGGTCTGAACTCACGACCTTGTACTTGCATGAAGCTATCTCCCCAGCCCCGGCATTGTGTCTTCTACTATAAAAATTTCAAAAATTTAAACGTTTTCTGTACTTTTGATCATACTATGTATATTGCATGAGAAATCCTTCAAAACAAGGATAATATTTTTCTGCTCTTTTCAAAATAAACTATCTTCCTTTATTTAAGAAAATAAGTTCTATAATTGCTCGTCTTACTCTTAGCAATCTGGCCCCCCCCTTCAATTCTCCTCACAGACTCATGCAGTCCTTCTACCCTGTGTGCTTCCTCACTTTTCAATGTGTATACGTTTATAGTCTTCACAGTGTGCATCACATTCTGTACCATAAAGGGTTTACTTAGTGGAATGCTACTTAGTCACTTAAAAATTCTGAATGGACCAATTAGTGATGCCCAGGTGCCTCGTCCAATTTTCTGTGAACTTTGTCTTCATTTCAATCAGGCTTTGGACATTGCTTGTGAAATTTAATGTTATCAAGTTTGGACTGTAGTAACTTTGGATTTGGGACTTTGTTATTAGGTTTTAGGCCATGTTGTAGCTCCTTCGAAGAATTACTATATCTTGATATGACTATTTTATCTGCCCTGCATTGCATATAATTTTACGTACTATTTATTAGAGATGAAAAGTGAATTGGAAGCAATAAGTTTTTTTTTAAAAAGCTTCTTTTATTTTTGAAATAACTGTAGGCTCACAAAAACTTATAAAAAGTAGTTTCTTTTGTGTCCTTCAGTCTTCTTCCTCCATTGAGCATTGCTTTCAAGATTCCTAAAATGCATTTACTCAAGAAGATTTATGAGGCGTTACAATGTTTATGTCTGATCTGAAGAAATATTTGTCCTTCTTTATTAGTTGCTGACTATGCATCAGTACTTGCTATCCAGGCAGTGTGTAAAAATGGGGAATTAGATCTCCCGTTTGTGGGTTCAGCTGCAGAGGGCCCTTCTCCCAGGAAGGGAGACGTTGTCTGTGTACCTACTTAATTTCATCCCTGTGAATTTGGTGTTTGCTACACTCAGTCAGTTCTATATTGATCACATTGAAGTATAAGTTTTGGATCAGGATATGGCTTCAAGAAAACTTTGAGAAGACATGCAATTGTGTGGGAGTAGAACTCCTTTGTGGTGCAGTTGCTAGAGGACCATAATGACACAAGGTGCTGCCCACAGTGAGCAGATAGCAGAACAGACAGGGGCATGCAAAGGCTCAGTTTTGAGCAATGTCTGATGCCTGAAGGAGACTGACCTCACTAGCACCTGTAACATCATAGACATTTGATCAGGCCCACGAAGTCAGAACCAGGGCACCACCATAATTGAGAGAGTTATAGGAGAGATAAATGTATAGTACTTACTTACACGAGCATCTTTTCACCTCAAGAAGAGTAACTCACTTTTCTAATACAAGGTATATTATATATTCATACAATTTAAAAGAAAAGATAGGTATGTTTGACAAATAGGCCTAATCTTTTGGTTGCTTATTCTCTGTATAGCTGGGAATTCACCTAGTTTGGTTTCCATAGAACTTTGCTTAAGTCACGTATCATTTTTCTGAATAATTTCCCATTCTTGAAAGTTGCTGTCCATTGTCACTAAATGTTAGTCTAGCACACTATGGCTGACCATAGTGTGGGGTATTACCCTACTGCTTTTGTTCGGTTCTCTTCCTTGCTAGAGAGAATGTGATTAGAACAGGATTCTTTGCACAAAAAACAGAGCAACAGAGAAAAGAAGGTTAAGCATGGGGCCCCAGATGCAGGAGGGTTGCTGCTGATTTAGGAGCTGGAGAGGTAGCTTCTTAGTCTGTGGAGAAAGTGAAGGTTCAGTTCTTGGGTACTGGGGTCCACTGACCCTCATGGCTTGGGCAATAATGGGAACCAATGGGGAGCTGTGAGGTTTGGAGGTGCTAGGCAGAGGCTGTGGAGCCGAGAGAGGGGAAATTGTATTTCAGAGAACCTGATGCTGGGAGATTGGGAACCTGTCTTTGTCAGTCTGCCGGCCAATCTGTTTACTGTCTTCAGAGCATGAACCATTTATCCAAGCAGTGTTTTCTATTACTAACATCAACTTAATTAAATGTCTCAACTAAAATGGTTGTAATTTTTTTTTTTTTTGTACAGCAGATTGAACATGCGGTTTTTGCATTGATTCTTTCTCTAAGTTGCTTAGGCTGCGTTGGAACTTGCAGCTCTCCTTCCTCAGCTTCCTAGAGTGCCTGAGTTGCAGTTGTGTGTCTCCATGCCTACTCCAAAACATGTTCTGATGCACATCATTCAAGATGAATTTCACAAGTCAATGCCTTGTCTGAACGAGACATAGAGTATGATTTTTCCTTTTGCTCTTCTCACTTGTTCTTCATCATATTGTTCAGGGAGGCTCTCAAGCTGGTGCTGGAGGTAGTCTATACTGCCATACATAGATTCCTGTAGGTGCCAAGACCTCTCTTGTGGAACATGAAAGATGATGCAAGAGTGGAGTGGAGGAGTCCTTGAGATAGGACAGTCATTGGTCAAGTGCCCAATGTCCATCATTGCGGAGGCCTGAGTCCGCAGAGTACATGAAGTTGACAGACCCTGGGAACAGTTAGGAGACCTAGTCCAGAAATTGCACAGCAAATTTGGTTACTGTCACTGAGGCCTTTCATACCTGCAGGCTGTTGAGCCTGTTGGAATTCTCATGATTTCTGAATCTGCAGGGACTGGCAGCATTTCCTTGGCCTAGAGTATGAGAGCAAGGCCTTCTGAATCAGAAAGTCTTATTTCCAATCAGCCTCCCCCACTGTCCTAGGTTGGGTTGCCTATGAAGAAGTTTCTGAGATTGTGCAGGAAGCTGACGAGGCAACTGTGCAAGATGAGGATTATTGGATTGGACAGAGAGAAGTTGATGGGTGAGGCAATAGTAGCAGCTGTCTCAGGAATCCTAATCCTACTGAGAGCTCCAGAGGGAGGGAGACCTTTGAGCTGCTGGCCTTACAGCAAGGGGCTTTCTGCCCCATTGCATTGGTCATGAGATATGGGCTGCCCCTGAGATGTGGGCTGTGACCTTGGGTCAGGTGGCTCCCTTCAGAGAAGGTGACTTCCAGAGCAAAACTGAGCTCAGCCCACCAGTAGGCACAGCACCTGGGTTTGGAGACACACTCAGAACCACTTGATGGTGAATCTGCTTCTGGCTCTTTATCTGAACCTGCTTCATTTAATTTCTGGGGTTTAAATAAGGTGACACATGCAAAATGCTTAGAAAGGTACATAGAATGTAGCAATTGAGATTTAGGTTTAAGATTTGTGATCCTGTCTGATTTTGTTAGCTCTACCTCTTTCCCTTATAATAGTGCTTCTCTGGTTAATAAGAGTTTGAAAGCTAGTGCTCTTGTTAGTTTGTTCTGATTCACTTTGCAAGATGGAAACACTTAATAATATGTTGATAAGAAATAATTCAATGTCTTATGTGTACATTTTTAATTTTAAATTTTTACTGGAAAGATGAAAAATGAATAGTTACTGATAATGAAAGTGGAAAGAATTGGACCTAAAAGGAATAAAAATCTTGAAGAGTATGTGTGTGTGTGTGTGTGTGTGTGTGTGTGTGTGTGTGTGTTTGAGCTCTTAGTCTCCCTCAAGGAAAAAAAAGGCAGGATGTAGAATTGAGCCCTTCACTGCTTTGGATAGGAAGAGGTAGAATGAAAAGGGCTCGTGGTGGAGGTGGAGTAGGACAGTCATCCTAGTCTTGGCCTTCACTTTGCCAACCAGTCTGGTTTTAGATCCAAACAGTACTGTATACAATCAACAAATAAACAAAATATTATCACTTAATTAAATTGATTTATTTCTTAAGTATTCCAAAATCATTCTTTCCAATGTTTCAGTATTTAAATTCCATAATTATATAGCAGATTACCTGGAGTGTTTTAGCAATTTGGTTTTGATTCAAAGTAATGTTCTTACCGAGATTTAACCTCTGCCAATTCATTTGAGGACATGGATAACTTTTTAGGACAAGTTTTATTTCATATAGATGCAAAATGCATTATTTGAAATGTGTTACTTTCTCCCTCCCAATATGGGAACTGTATCATACAGTTTAATTTTGAAAGACTCTCTGCCCCGTTAACTTTAGTGATAGACAGTTTCAAGCATGTCACAAAGGTCTTCTTTAAACATAGAGCATGCATATTTCTTTGTGCCAGTATTCCATTATTGGCTATCCTATTCAATCTAGCAGAGCGGAGAAGAAACTATGACACCTCCTTTGGAAGATTTTTCATTAAAAGGCCTTGAATTAAAGTCCAAATACTATAGGGATACTACCTGCATCCCTGTTGTGGTACAGTTCACAATACCAAGCAAGGGAACTAGTATAGATGCCCATCAACAGAAAAACATGAAGAAAATATAGTATGTACACACAAGAGAGTACTATTCATCCCTAAGTAAAAATGAAACTTTGTTGTTTCCAGGAAAATGGATGGATCTGGAAGTCAAATCATTTGGAATGAATCAAGCCAGATTCAGGAAGACAAATATTGTTTGTTCTAATATGTGAAATTCAAAAAATATAGCACAAAAGCAGAAAAGCGGCACTTATTTGATGGAAAGGAGATGAAGATGTGGGACTGGGTTGTAAAGGCAGATAGTGGGTGATGGGTATGAACAAAATACAGTGCTTTAAACCTTTTCACATGAAGAAGGTGAGGGATGGGTGCAAATGACAAAGTAGGTTATGTGCACGTGTGAATCTGCTGAAGTGAAACTCATTAATCTGTATAGCCGATATGCACTAACAAAAAAGATATGAAATTAACAAAAAGGTCTTTCTTTAATATGCCATTCTCCTTAATTTAAGTTGCTTGCAGTTATTCTCAAGTCCTGCAGAAAACTGAGCACTAGGAGTGAACCATGAAAAGTAACTTATTTAAATATTTATTATATGATAATATTTATGACCTTTTTTCATACCAGGAATCAAATTCAGGACCTTGCATTTGCCAGGCAGGCACTTGTACCACTTAGCTATCTCCCCAGGCTATATAGTAATATTTAGAAGCTAGGGATTACAGGAATACCCACTAAGGATTAAGCTGAGTCAGTGAGAAATTTGGGTTAGCCTTACCTTCTTTTTTTTTTTTTTTTAAAGAATTTTTTATTTTATTTTATTTATTTTTGTTTCTTGTTTCAGAACTTTTGTTTGTTTATTTATTTATTTATTTTTATGGCCGGCTCAGCCTGCCCTGGGGGCAGGGCTAGCGCAGCATGTGGTGCTGGGGATCGAACCGCGGTCCCTGCAGCTGCCCAAGCTTTCCGAAACAGGCGCTTTAGACCACCGAGCCATCCTGCCGGGCCAGCCTTACCTTCTTTGATGTCAACTGTATTTCTGAGGTGAGCAGCCTTCCGTGGGTTTCCAGTAGAATTTCAGAGTTACGGATGGATGAATGAGGCCCTTGCAGGTCTCATGTCTACAACTAGCAGCTGCTTTCCATGATTGCAGGGAGGGTTCCATGTGAGTTTTAGTTAACTTTTGTTGAGAAGAAAGTTTAATTGTAAGTTTTAAAATAAACACCATAATGTAGATAGAAAGAAAATTTTCTTTTACATTTCAGTAGAACGGCTTATTAGTTTCTTTAGGTTGCAAAGGTTTATCAGTTCTTATGTCACTCATTTAAACTTGCACATGTAGTGCAGTCAAGGGCATATGAGTACATGGTCAAATGATGGCTAGCACAGAAGTACATTTAACTAAATTTAAAACTACTCACAGAATTTCACAAGTGAGATGTTTAATGAAGATGTTATTATATAACTTAAATAAGAGACATAAGAGGAAGGATACTTTATGTGAAATTGCAGAATTCAGCAAAGCTTTGTTATTATAATTTATATTTTCTCTGAAAATCAAGGACTAATTTTTTACCGAAGACAACTCAAGGTTGATCAAAGGGAAGGAAAATCCCACATGGGTATAGGCTAGTCAGTATAATGGTCTAAATGAAATGGAAAAAGCAAGTGTAGACTTACATTAATGGTTCAGTTTCCAACAAACCTGGTGAGTTCATTTGAAATGCGGTTTGCTGAAAACTGATGATGGGTTTTAGCACTTTGCATCTTATCTTGAAAGCACTTTCCAAATGTTGAATAATTGATTGGTACAACCCCATGTGCCAGTAGAATAGCAGACATGTCTTTCTGTGTATCAGGAAACTGTTATGGTGGCGCCTGGAACTGCTGATTTTTATTTTTAGAGGTGTCTTTCCTTCCCAAGGTGGCTGGTGTTTTCAGGGACATCCTAGCTTCTAGTCACAGGATCATGGCAAAGTCACCAAGGATGTTGAACACATTTTCTTATTATTGTTTCCATATAGACTTCACTTTCTTCTTGCTTTGCCTACCTACTCATCAATATTCATTGCTAGGGCCCAGCAGGATAGCTCAGTGGTCTAAAGCACCTGCTTAGGAAAGCTTGGGTGGCTGCAGGAACCGCAGTTCGATCCCTGGCACCACATGCTGTGCCAGGGCAGGCTGAGCTGGCCATAAAAATAAACAAACAAAAGTTCTGAAACAAGAAAAAAATAAAAATAAATATTCACTACTAGTGTTTTTTCTAAAATGAAATATTAAATATTAGTGAGCCTAGTATTGATAAGTAAAAGTCTCATTTTGCCTATTAAATCCAAAATTTGGAAACCTTAGTGGAAGTAAGAAGAGTAATGTTAAGTGGCCTCCAGAAAAAGTTTCACATCTCAAAACCACCTTTAATAAATCAAAGGAATGAATCATTTTCCAACAGTAGTTTTTCTAGGTTTAAGTTAATGGTATTAGAGGAATATAGTCCATATGCATATTGGACAGTACACAAAATAGAGAGCTGAGCTGTATAACATATATAGATGGTAAACTTACATTAAACAATTAGAAAAAAAAGACTATGGCAGCGTAACTTCTTTAAAAAAGTTTAAAATGACATAATTATACATATTTACAGGGTACAGTGGGAGTATTTCAGTATGTGCATGCAATGTGTAATGATGAGATCAGGATAATTGGCATATCTGTCATCTCTAACTTTTATCATTGCTTCGTGTTGACAACATTCAAAATTCTCTCTGAGGACTCAGTTTGTCCTGCTCTGCCAAGAAACATGAGCAGTTATTTTTCCCATCCATCTGATCCCTGACCCATTAGTTGTCTTTTCTCTGTCCCTCCTCTGTCTGTGTTTACAGATGACAGAGGCTAATTTAGAGAAAGTAAGTAAAGAATGAAGTGCCAGATATAGCCTGGAAGTTAAAACACCTGAAGAAATTTGAGAAGGGTGAGGTCATGGATCTTCCAGGCATGGCAGGACAAGGGTTGGAATTTATGGGAGGAATGGCCCCTGTGTCCTACCAGACAGTACCTTCCTTACCTGAAGTGATTTCTGGCTTGTGTCCATAGCCAGCATCAGGATGTCTACTGATTAGGTCTCTGGAGAGACTCAGGATGAAGTCACTGTCAGGTGGGGAAGGCCACCCATCCCTCAGGGTCTCAAGGTTTGAAACAGAGCAGAACTAGGACCACACTTGGAGAAGGGTTAACCCCATTGTGCTTCACATAGCTCACCAGTAACAGAAAGGATGCAGTAGTGGTTACTTCTGATGGTTGCTGAGTTTTATTAAGTGTGATTAACACTTTAAAGGCAAAGCAAAATTAGATTCTTTGGCACTTCAAGCAACTGAAGTTCTAGAATGATAGAAGTGCCTGTTGCCACTGACATACCTGACATAGGCATAGGTAGTTAATACTGAAGTCTTGGGCCCACAGCTTGGCTGCAGGGAGGCTTATGAGCTCTCAGACATTATGTAGTATGTATTTGTATACTAAGTGTAAATATTTATAATTATTCACTTAAAGTGTTCATGATGTGGCTAAACTGAAAAATTTAGTATTTAATACAGTCCAATGTCCCTTAAGAATGTTTATATGGGCTTTTCCAAATAGCAAAACAAAATATTAGCTGTGTGCTCCTTCAAAATCTGAATGGAAAAGAATGAGGACCTATAAGCTACAAGATATCTAACAATCTAATGCTTTTTTGTTATCAGAAAGTGCAGTGATGCAATAAAAACCAGAGGATAGGGCTGTTTTGCTATGGTATGTTAAAATTAGAAAGGTAGCAATCAAGTGTTCTTCGTTTACTCCCAGTCTGGAGGCCTTCCCAGCTCACCTGTAGCAATATGCCTGCCAGGAAGGGGAGGGCCGCTTCTACTGCATATCTGTACCTGAGCCATCTTCAGAGTTACCTCGATGCCTTGTTGACACTGCTTGCTGACATCGGAGACAATCACTTGGGGCAGAAGGGGGAGAGTTCTTCGCCTCAGTGTAGTTCTTTCTATAAGCAATATAGCTATTTTCTTTCTTTCTTCCTTTTTTTTGGGTATTTTTAGTACAGGGTCTACAGGGTTTCACTACACAGATTGGAGGGTAGTGATTCTCCTGTTTTCAGCCTCCCAAGTACTGGGATTACAGATGTGTGCCACCATGCCCAGTTTCAGTCACTGTCTCAGCATGCCCTGGGGGTGGGGCTGGCCAGGAATGTCAGTGGTCAAACTCCCTGCCCTGGTCTCTGAGCCTGCCTCAGCAGATGCTTTAGTGTGCTGAGCTATCTGACCTGCCCAATAGCTGTTTTTATAATTGTTTGCATACTAATTTAATCTTTGAAAATAAGATTAGTATTTTTAGTGAAATGTTGCAAGTAAGATCCTGATTATAACTCATTAGGCCTTGGAAACACTTGATATTTAGAGGAATACAGCAATAAAGTAGAGTCAGTAAATATGCAAAACAGGATTAAAAAATTAGGCTTCTTTATTTGAAGCTAATGCATAGTTGTTCCTAGGATGTGAGAGTGATACAGCAACACTTAAATTACGTGTATTCATTTTGTTTTGAGATTAGAATCTGCAGCAGACATAAAAGTCATTAGCTTCTTTTTTCTTTTATATATTTAGTACAGGTTCTACAGGGTCTCATGGCACAGATTGGGCTTGTAGTGATCCTCTTGTTTTCAGCCTCCCAAGCACGGGGATTACAGGTGTGCACCACCACGTCCAGTTTAGGTTGCCATCTCAGTGCTCCCCTGGGGTGGGGCTGGAATGGCACATAGGGGATTGAACCCCAGTTGCTATGCTGTGCCTAAGCAGGCACTTTAATCTGCTGAGCAATCAGGCCAGCTCCAAAGCATTAGCTTGTAATACCAGATTTTTATTTTTGTTATTTTTGAGGCACTGGGAGTTGAACTCAGGGTCTTCTGTATACTAGGTTAGTGAGTATACTCAGCTAGCCACTGAGCCAGAATCTCATGTAAACGTAACTAAAAATAAAATGACACTTTCGAGCAATTTGTTCAACTTTAGAAATCTGAAGACAGGTCAGTTCTGAGTACATGGTGAATTTGCATGGCTGGCCCAACTAGTTCAGGCGCTGCTTGCATGCAAGCTGTTTCTGTCTGTAAGGAGGCTCTGGGACTGTGTTCTTTCGGCAGAGGGCAAAGGGCACTGGAGTGATGCAAGGTGGTGTTTAGGTTGAATACAGTGCTTGATGAAAACACGTTAGATCTGACAAATGTATGAGAAGATAAACAGATTAAGCTAATAACTGTTAATGGACAGAAGGCCTGTGGTTGAATATATGGCTTTAAATCTGCAGATGATCTATGAAGGTCATTAAAATCAGAGCTTTAGACCATTACATAGTTGAAACTCAAATCCATTGTGATTATTAATAAGACAAATTTCTGGTCCTTTGGCCTCAGTTTCATTTGTCCTTTCTTAGTTATCTGATAGAAGTTGTGAAGTTGTTAAGTACAGGCTCAGGCATCAAAGGATGGTCATAATTACTTTACCATTGTGATTGTGGCTTTGGGTGATGTACCTTGCTATCCCTGCACTCCTCATCTATAAAATAAACAAAGCAGCAGTTCTGATTTCATTACAGTTGTGGCAGGAAATCAAGTGATGTATGTTAAGAATAGTACCTTGGGCTGGGAGTATAGCTCAGTGGCATAGTGCCTGCTTGGCAAGCATGAGGTTGTGAGTTTGATTCCTGGTACCAAAAATCAAAAACAAAACAAAACAACAGCAAAAGAATAGTCTCTGTGTCACAGTAAGGACTTGCTAATTTTATGTTTGTCATTATTTCTAAATTGATGCCTGGCAATGAAATAAGATACTGGCAACCAAAAAAACACTGAGAAAAGTGGAAATGTTGGCTGTGACTTACATGCTGTGGTGTATTGAATAAGAGGAAATTGATGGTTAATATTATTGAGACTAGTCTGAAGTCTCATGGAGATATTTCATTTGATTAAATATGTCTAGACACATGGACTGACTACATAGAATATTTCTAATCTTTTCAACATTGAAAAAGAACTGTAACCATGTGTAAGAGGGATAAACTTACATAAGATGTGCTTTTATGTCCTAACAGAAAGCATGTGTCGAGGTATAAATTCTTATTGCTTTTAAAGTTAAATATCCTTTCCTGTAAGTCTACAGGCATTTAACATTATTCTTTTATTCAAAACCCCCCAGAAATAAACAGTTTTTTGCTAAATTGTGGAATCATTTAGTGCGTAAGCTGAGCTGCACATCTCTCTGCACCCGTAAGGGCGGCCTTGGGAATTGGAGAGATACAGAGCAATTGCTTCATGTTATCTTCTGTGAATTGCTTAATGTTTCTCCAAGCAAGTACAGTATTTCTTTTTTTAATGTATTTAGTACAGGGTCTACAGGGCCTCACTACACAGATCTGACTTGAAGCAATCCTCTTGTTTTCAGCCTCCAAAGCATGCAAGAGCATATTTCTAAGAACTGCATGAAAACTTAGTGTCTTTTGTTTTTAATTTTATTTTTTTTTGTTTCAGAACTTTTGTTTGTTTATTTATTTATTTTTATGGCCGGCTCAGCCTGCCCTGAGGGCAGGGCTGGCGCAGCATGTGGTGCCGGGGATCGAACCACAGTCCCTGCAGCCCCCCAAGCTTTCCTAAACAGGCGCTTTAGACCACTGAGCCATCCTGCCGGGCCCCAAAACTTAGTGTCTTTGCGTAGAAAAACCTAGTGCTTAAATTGTATTTTTACCTTTTTGTTTGCATGTAGGAAAGTTTTGGAGGATTTTTCTCCCTGAAGAAATTAAAATAATCTGATGTAAAAATTATTGCTATAGCTCTCGAGATGCGTTTTAGCCTAATCACATCTCCAGAATTAGAAAACATTGGAAATAAAATGCGTTATTATGTAGTTTATCACACTGCATTCAAAGTGATATGGTGTGTGGAAGCAAGCTGTTCTTTATATATTCTGAAATCTCAATTTCATTTAATAAGTCATTATGTATTTTCTTTTTTGCCTTCTTACTGTTATCATTTGGACTTTTCTATTTTAAATCATTTCCCTATTTACAGTTGTATGTAAACCAAGTTAATTAAATTGAGATGCCTGAGTTATTTTCTCAGGTCATCTGTATTGTTTTTGAGACCCTATAGTTGGTATTCAGAGAATGATCAGTTGAATCTGAAATAACCCATGAGCCATGACCAAAGGTTTGACTGACTTGAGTTGGATATTTCTTTATTTTCTCTTATTTCCAGACTTGAAATTGGCTAGTAATTATTTGAAATACTTGGTTCAAATTTAGTTATACCAGAAGCCTTCTGCTTTTTAAGAATATGCAATGCTAAAAACTTCAAAAAATGCATGCCAAGCATTCTTGCCTTTTATGTTTACTTTGTATTCTCAGAATAAATATGGCATAAGTTACTCTACTTGACACAGATATTTACTTTTCAATATTCAGTATGACAGGCAAGTCAAAAAACCTTCACATACTGTTTTTATTATTAAACAGGGCTATATTTTTAACTTCTGGAATTAATAGTGACATTTAAATTTAATAGTAATTTATTGTTTTGAGCACTCTGTTTGCACTTTGGGAGAGAAATGTTCCCTGCTCCTGCCTCCCCTAATTCATTCCAGCTGTTAGGGAGAAGTCTGAGGTGCCATCACAGCAGAAGAGCATACACTGTAAGGATAGGGGCTGAGGGTGGAGGCACCTGAGGCTCAGGCCTGGGACAGGTTAAGCCAGTGCTTTTCCTTTTTGAATAAAGTACTGAAATCACATGGTTTTAAATAATGATGTATAGTACTGTGGAATGTGGTTGCCAGTGAGCACCATATAGTATGTCTTGGATATTTCTCTTTGATTTATGTGCTTTTCCTCAGTCTGTTTGACATTCTCTATGGTTTCCTATCACCTAAAGTCTGCTTACCCAATGCTGATTCTCACTCAGCTCCTTCACTCCCCAGGTGTTGAGGGAAGCCACAATAGACTTAGGTTTTGAAGACTGCTGACTTTTCTATTGTGGTTATTTATACCATACAAGAATGTCTTTACTAGTGACAAAAAAATATGGATGCCTGGAAATGGGAAAATAAATTATGATTTGTTCATGGTTTAGTTACTATTTACAGCTGTCAGGAAATTCCAGTGTTTTATTTCATTATTTTCTTACTTGCTCATATGTTTTTGGAGGGGCTTTTCCAGAACTTCCTATGATCTGTGTCCAGTTTCCTAAGGTGAGGGTTGGCTCAGTGACTTAAGAGCCTGCCTAGCAAGTACAAGGTTCTGAGTTTGATCCCTAGTAACACACACACACACACACACACACACACACACACACACATCCAGTTTCCTAATGTGTTTGACTATGAAAGTCTTCAAGAATTGGATGCTATACATCCTCCTGCTTCTTGAAAGCTCCTGGCTGTGTTTCTTTCTTTGTTTCTATCTTCTTCTCTCCTTGGACACCTGTCTTCTGAAGTCTGCTTGCTAGCAGTACTGTATGTCTTTCTTTCTTTCTTTCTTTTCTTTTTTTTTTGTAGGACTGGGGCTTGAACTCACAACCTTGCACTTGCCACACAGGCACTTGTGCCACAGAACTGTCTCTACAACCCCTCTTTTTTTTTTTTTTTAATATGGAATGCCTCACAAATTTGCATGTCAACCTTGTGCAAGGGCCATGCTAGTCTTCTCAGTATCATTCCAATTTTAGTACATGTGCTGCCTAAGCAAGCACTGCATGTGTTTCTTGATGGTGCTGTTTATCACTATACGTATGAAGCCCACGTGGGTTCCTGTGTAAGCACTCCAGTCCTGGGTACTCATCTGAGCACACCTCACCTGGCTGCCATTCTGAACACACCAACATTCTGGCCTGAGTTTGTCCAGTATTCTAGGGAACATCATTAATTGCTTCTTTTGGGCAGGCAGATGTCTCAGGTCTGGAACTTGTACTTTTCTAGATAAAAGCAAGTTTATGGTTAGCATTATCTTTCTTTTTTGACTGCTAAATAGTCATTATCTGATTTAGGGAGAAGCCATGGTACTTATACAGTCACCTCAAAGGGGGAATAGGTATTTATGTGACCTGTGTCAGTAAGTTGCTAGGGTCAACGTGACAGTTGCCAGAGATGTAGATGTTGTTCTGTTCTCTTTAAAGAAGTTTAGTGTGTAGTCAATGAATGTAATTGTGTTAAAACAAGTGACCATTGACAATATTTTACAAAACATTTTCTTGTGGGTTTCTCACAAAAGAACATATTATTTGTGATCTTTTTTTCTGTCTCTTTCTACTTGTTACCCTTATCTAACTAAAAGCTTAGGGAAATTAGTCTAACCAAGGTAAATAGTTTCTTCTTTCCACTGGAAATATCAATTTTGTGAACATAAATGTTGGGAAAAATATCACAAACGTTTATATACTATATATTTTTTTTGGTACTGGGAATTGATCACAGTTAAATATTCACAATGTATATTTCTTTCTTTGGAGTATGAAGTTATACGTAATTATCTGTTTATGGGTGTTTCTGCCTCAGAAGCCTACAATCTCTTCAGTGAAGTGGCTGTATCTTACTTGATTACTTGCTGGCCTTGCCTGGCACAGCCTAAGTGGGCAGAGTGGGAGCTACACAGCTTCATTTATAATGATGAGAGGAGCTGGTGTTTGATCACCATAGTTCCAGAGGGCTATCTGGGATGTCTAACCAGATTTCAGACTAAAAGATGACAAAACTCACATTCAGAAGTTTTAAAAAATAATTTATTTTGGGAACATTTATTCATTTGCTCATCCATGTGTTATTTGGATTGCTTTCAAATAAAAATGTTTTCTTTGCCAGGGTGGCTACATCGTACACTTTAACTACAAAACATCTTCATGAAAACAGTCCCTCCTTTTACAGTTTCTTTCTTTTCCTTTGTTTACTCCCACAGATTTTGGGCTTTGGTGATTTTAAAAAAAATTTACCACTTACTTGCTGTTAACAATGTAAAGATGTAGCAATTCTTCTATGATTCTATTCACTGGTATGATTATATCTGTCATTATGCTTTATTTAAGAAATAGAAGTTTTTATATCATCTTGAATCTCCTAACTGCAAAACTGAGACGTTATAATGGTAGATAAAAGCTCAGACCATTCTTAAGGTTCTTTTGCTAGGTGGGTAGGAATATATTTTGAGTCTGTAATGCAAAATGCTAACAATAAATTGCCATCCACATTTAGAATATACTGATGCTTAATTTTGTTGCATTCTGAAACATTAAAAACATGTTGGCACATTTCATATAGCATCCTGACACATCAGAGTGTCAATGTGAGGAGCTGTGGCCCCATGCCTCTGGGCACACATGTTCTCACAAACCTTGCAATGTAAAGTGAGATTCTTTTGTTGAGAATAAGTACACAGTAGTAATAATATCAGTTGAATTTATCTGATGTTTCTTTTTGTTAAGTGTAAAGTTTTTAAACACTTCTCTTGGACATTGTCAGACCAATGTCACATTCTCAGGCCTGAGTTTGTGCAAAAAAACTATTGTCTCTTGCAGCTGAGGAATCAGAAACAGAAAATCCTGTGACTTGCTTGGGGTTGCCTGTGTCAGAGATTATAGACTTATAACCTATAATATAGATTTGTGTAGTTGATGATTGAAGTGCCATATCACTAAGGAAGCCAGCCAACCTTTGGTATATGTTACT
This sequence comes from Myocastor coypus, assembly GCA_004027025.1. Lineage (NCBI taxonomy): Eukaryota > Metazoa > Chordata > Mammalia > Rodentia > Myocastoridae > Myocastor > Myocastor coypus. The sequence goes on along the minus strand of PVJA010014567.1, from coordinate 1,199 downwards.
GGCCATTGTGGGATTGTCACCTAAGAAAATCTAACCTCTCAATCCTTGTGTGAAGAAGTTTGTCTGCCCTCAAAGAATCAATCTAACTTTGTATGTTCCATCTGTAGTAATAAAGTGAGGTCTAGTTTCAAATTCATCTAACTTCTCTTAGAAATTTTGTAGTCCGTATCTCCATTACTAGTTGTTCTGGTTTAAAATTATTTGGCTTTCTCCCTAGTATCTTGTGTGCTTAGCTTACATTTTTTCACTTGATTACACATAAAGTTAGTTTTAATGTAGTCACTGTCCTTGTTGAATCCACAGGAACAGGAATGAGTCCAGGCAGAGCTGTGTCTGGCTAAGAGAGAAGCAAGAAGCCTAGGGTTCTGGGGCTAGGCAGTGGCGGGATGTCTGAGCTCAGATGAGAGGGTAAACAGGGGGTTTCCACTGTTGACCCATCAGCACTGCTACTGACTCAGCAGAGAAGAAAGTTACAAGGTTGCTAGCACCAGAGTGGGGACCACAGAGCAGACTATTTTGGATTTAGAGAACTATGAAAGGCAGAAGTATGAGGCAGGGGTCTAGAGGAGTCAGATGGTGCAGGTCCACTCCAAGATGGTGATGACAGTGCCTTTGTGGGCATGGACTTGTGCACATGTGTGCCTATGTACATTGGAGGTTTCCGTGTGCACTGGTAGTTGTTCTGTTTGTGTCATAATGCTTGTATGCCTTGCTGTGTAGTGGTAAACACAGCAAAAGATGCAGAAGTAAGAAGGTAATCTCATTAATGAACTGAATGTCTGCTCTCCATCCCTCTTTCCTGTGCTGAATTCCAACATGGTGACATTTGTAGCTGGGCCTCCAAGAGGTAATTAGGTTATAAGCGTGGAGTTCTAATGCATTAGATCAGTGCCTGTAGAAGAGACAAGAGAGAGACTATCTTCCTCTTGGTTATGTGAGGGTGCTGTGAGAGGGGAAAGGAGGCCCCCATTAGGAACTGAGTCCCACCAGTATCTGATGTTGGGCTTCCCTCCAGAACTGTGAGAAATAGTTATATGTGGTTCAAAAATATTCATTGTTAGGTGTTTTGCCACAGCAGCTGGAGCTGTTAATGCTCACTTTTCTGTTGCCCCCTGAGGCTCTTGCTGGCAGCATCTCTGTGATTGATCCTTTGACACAGCTACTTTTTCTTTTTTTTTTTTTTTTTTTTTTTTTGTTTT